>JADWOT020000006.1:20166412-20222616 GCA_036345935.2 Taenia hydatigena | reverse complement strand
TGACTTGTTCCTCAACATGCTTGGCTGGTTGGGCAGGATGTTCGAGGACTTCACTATCCGTGAATTGCGAAAGTGGAACATGCTCGCTAGATTTGACGAAACCCATCGGAACGAAGAGGCCGTCCAGCATCTCATCCAGTCCCTTCAGATGATGAGCCATCTTTGCATCGTCATCACTACGCTTCATGGAAGACAAAGCACAGGGAGACAATAAGTTAGTCGAGGGAGTAGGGAGCGATGTGGTGACTTGTTCCTCAACATGCTTGGCTGGTTGGGCAGGATGTTCGAGGACTTCACTATCCGTGAATTGCGAAAGTGGAACATGCTCGCTAGATTTGACGAAACCCATCGGAACGAAGAGGCCGTCCAGCATCTCATCCAGTCCCTTCAGATGATGAGCCATCTTTGCATCGTCATCACTACGCTTCATGGAAGACAAAGCACAGGGAGACAATAAGTTAGTCGAGGGAGTAGGGAGCGATGTGGTGACTTGTTCCTCAACATGTTTGGCTGGTTGGGCAGGATGTTCGAGGACTTCACTATCCGTGAATTGCGAAAGTGGAACATGCTCGCTAGATTTGACGAAACCCATCGGAACGAAGAGGCCGTCCAGCATCTCATCCAGTCCCTTCAGATGATGAGCCATCTTTGCATCGTCATCACTACGCTTCATGGAAGACAAAGCACAGGGAGACAATAAGTTAGTCGAGGGAGTAGGGAGCGATGTGGTGACTTGTTCCTCAACATGCTTGGCTGGTTGGGCAGGATGTTCGAGGACTTCACTATCCGTGAATTGCGAAAGTGGAACATGCTCGCTAGATTTGACGAAACCCATCGGAACAAGGAGATCGTTTAGTAACCGATCCAATCCCTTGAGATTATGGGCTATCTTTGCGTCGTCATCAATATGGGAAGCACAGGAGGACACCGAATTTGTTGGGAAGAAAAAGTTTGCTTCGGTGGTTGGTTTCTCAATATAGTTCGTTGGTTGAGTAGTAGGTTTCAAGACCTTGGTATTCGTCAGTAATGAAGATGAGACCCGCCCGCAAGATTTAACGAGACCCATCAGAAATAGGAAGCCATCCAGTACCTGCTCCGTTTCTCTAAGGCAGTGAAGAAACCTCAAGTCTGGACCCGAATAATTCTCACTCTCCTGCAGCGAATGAATGTGTTTGCCGAGTTTGGAAAAAGGGCAAAACTTTCTCACAAAATATTTACCGGGACTCATTTCGTTAGGCATCCCGGCGGGAGAAAAAGCCTTAAAGATCTGTTTCCTTACTTTTTGTTCAGATGGTTTGTGTTTGTTTTTTTGCCGATGTCCCTTGGTGTTTAAAGGATGATTAAATTTAGAGCTTGTACCTGATTCATTAGCAAAAAAACGGGCGAATTGAGCGACAGGATCAGCGGCATTTGCCACTAAAATGGGTCGATTCGGAACACATACTTTGCACATGCTATCGCCATGAAATATGCCATCATCGGGGATCAAAAACACTGGTACGGCATAACACATGGCAGACCAACCACGTTTGAAACGAGGCCTCAAAAACAGGCGTCCTAGGAGCTGAAATTTAAAACAAAAGGCCAATGCGAGCTAATTTTGTTATTAAACTTACATAGCCAGTATCTTTTTTTTAAGTAAAAGTTACAAGCTTTGTCATTTTGTAATATAAGTTTTAAAATCAGCGTACCTCTAAAAAGTGTGCATTTGTTTCCTCGTTAATTTGCTATTACATTAATAGTATTTCAGCAGCTTCTGTAATGCCATGGAACTTGCGCATGTGCCAGGTACCTAAGTACATTAAAATGGTAGGATGATTGCAGATATATACTCTAATTTTGCCTTGTATGAAGAACTAATATCTTATAAGTAGGAGACAAATAGTACTTTTTAGAATGATAGGAAAAAAATTGAAGAAAAAATTGGAATTAAAGGTGACTCTGACTGTGATCAGTGAAACAGATTTAAGGCACGTCTGTAGCGTCCCGAGGCTCCCTCAAAGGCAAAAGAAGGCAGAATGCTAGGGTAGAATATACATATTCAACGGACAGAGGGAAATAGGCTGCTGGCATGGCCCGGAGGCCAGCCCACGCAGCTAGGGCAGTACGGCCACCTCTGTGACCTTGACAGAAGCCGGTAGTTCCAACAAACAAAGTACTACATTGCCTCTCTCCTCTTTCGAGCGTCGTCCCCGACGCGCCCCTCGGTACATCTCACGCGTCAGCCATCACAACATACGCCTTTGCTCGTACCGACTTATCACTGAAGTTGGAATGCAAGCTTTTGCACTGTGCCTCACCTAATTACCTGCTGCAATTTACTCGATATTTGTTTAAATGGCATTCAACCCATTACACCAAACTTGTAAAGTCTCAAGGCTCCTTCAAAGGTGAAAAAAGGCAGAATGGTAGAGTAGAATACATACATTCAACGAACAGAGGGAAATAGGCTGCTAACATGGCCCGGAGGCCAGCCCGCGCAGCTAGGGCAATTTGGCCGCCTCCTGTGAACCTGACCGAAAACGGCAGCCCAAACAAACAAAGTAACAACTTTACCTCAAATGCCACATACACATGCAACCGCAAAAAACATTGAAAGTCTAGAACAATTTATGTGTTACATTCTTACTGCGCCCTGCGTTAAATGGGCTGATTGCACTATAGTCTAATTTTCGACTCACCCCCACATTTTCCATAGTCCTAATTCGAGACCATCTTCAAGATATCATCTTCAGTAGGCAAAGCGCATGTGATTTGGTTTCACCGACTCACAGATCGCGCGCACCACACCGGTGTGCAGGTTCCAGACCGAATTTCGATATGCGCTTTAGTATGATTGTGTGCTGTGTTGGCGTGTGCATGCAAGAAGGTGTCGTTACAGAGGGAGATAACTCTACATGAGTCATGATGGCACGTCCTCTGATATCTCCTTCACCGCCTCTGCCCTACCACGCATCTACAATGCTCTCCCATTTCTAGTGGAATCAAAGAATATGTGAAGATTCGGCGTCATGCTGTGGCAAAGCACAGGAGCAATCGCAGCGACCCGAGACACTCTTGAAGGCAGAGGAAGGGGACTGCTGGCATGGCCCTGAGGCCAGCCTTCGCGGTCAGGGCAATGTGGCCATCCGAGTCACTGTAGCTGAGACCGACAATGAAACAAACAAAGTATTACAACGATTGGACCTCAATGCTGAGTCTAAGGATGCAAGTGGACGTCCGCGTAGAACAGCTGCCAAAAGTGTTGGACTCTCGTGTCATGTCAGTCGAGCGGTGCACCACTGCTGCGATCATAAAGGCAACTTTATAAGAAAAGTGCTTTATTTAAACCACTAGATTTCCCCAACCTCTTGTTATCGTAGGAACTGCTGAACTTGGATGTGAGACAATCATGCGTCAACACTCCGGAAGTCTTGACACAATAATAGCATGCTGGATACACGTTTACATCAGAATATTCGATGTTGGTGACTCAAATACTGCACAACTTACAAAGTAGAACATGGCGGTGAAGCCTTGGATAAGGGAACATTTGGACCACTCAGTACAGCCTCCTACTTAACTCCTGTCAATGAACCGAATGCTTGCTGCGGTACCCGAATAGGGAGAAGGTTATTGGCCAAACCTTTAAGGTGTTGCAAAAAGCGTGTTGTAGAGACCTTTCATTGCAGCTACAACGTTTGTTTTGGTGTTGAAAATGTACAGACCTTGCAAAATGATCTTTTGAAGTGACTCTCAAATAGATTCGTCCTGTGTCGGGTACTAGCAAATTGTTGGCATTGGTATACACTTGCCGTGCTATCAGATGTGCCCCTTACTTTCAAGAAGCAGGCATTTACACCTGTTTTAACCGTGACACTTTTTGATTTTCATGTTTGCTTGCGCATTTGTAGGGAGGTTATATTTTGTCCGTGCATTTCGATGTTGAGTAAGCATAATTTCGTTTCAAAGGGGTTGCGTGCCATGCGGAAGATGCGTTCTCGAAACCTCCTGAGAAACTTAACACTGTCCACGGATCAGCCGCTTAAGCAATCTGCGGCTTTGGACAGATGAGCGTTTCAGATCGGGAACTCAGCGAGGTAGAACTCGTCGACTGCATTTTGACAAAAAGCGAAAATAGGGTGAATGAAGTAGCAGAAAGATATTAGCAGTCCTTGATCATGAAGCATTCGGAGTGAAATTGGGAATAAGAGCTGTGACCGAGCGAGGAGTCACTCAGTCAAATTTGTAAATTATGCATCTAGACGAGCTGTCGCTCAAAACTGAGTGATGAACAAAAACACGACTAGATGATAAGCACATTGAGGGAGAATTCGCTTTCTTATATTACCTCCCTCAACCCCTGCTTCCAACGTCCCACGTACCTATAATATTCGCCTCCTTTCGATTTGGTCGAGCGCTCGCCAGGAGATAAAGCCATACTGTAGCACGATGTCAAATCCATGGTGCCAAAGCAGAGGGTGTAATACTTTGTTTGTTTGGAATGCCGGTTTTGGTTGGGGTCACAGAGGTGGACATATTGCTCTGAGCCGCGGGGTCTGACCTCCGCGCCATGCCAGCAGCCCCACCCTCTCTGTCAATTAGATACATATATATATATATATATATATATATATATATAGTATGACGTGAGTTTGGTACACAAATACTATGGTAATATCTGCACTGGTATTTTGTCTTCTTTTGCCTTCAAGGGAGCCTCGAGACGCTACGGAGGGTATCACGATGACGGTGCACGTCCTCCTTGCACTTCGATTCGACGACTCCAATCCATGTGCAATGGTGCTGCACAGCTGCGGACGATGGAGCAGCCTTCCCATCACGGCAAGCGTATTAAGTGGTTGTAGCACTATCATCGCAAAGAAAGTGATGAAGCATATGGGTTAGAAGCAGGTCTCACAATGTCGACTGTAGCACACGGAAATGTCGTGCAAGACCGATTCTATGTGCATTGCAGCGTTGCTTTCTCCGCTCTCACCCTGTCATGCAGCCCACCTGCCTTGCTACTTGCAGAGATAAGCAGGGCAGTGAAGGCTGATATGTTAAATGCTTGAGATTGAATAATGAAACCAATCAAATTACTCCCGTAAAAGAGTTCCAGTGCTAACAAGCAACCTGAAGCATTAATTTTAGCAAACTTTTCTAAAGCGCGCAAGACTTTGCAGTACAAATTCTTAAAGTGAATCTAAAAGCCCTTTGTTTGTATACTTAAAGTGAGTTTAGAAATGTGGAGGCGTCTATTTGATTAGCAAAACCAGCAAATATACTACTGCAGAGGGGTTGCATGGCTGCAGGATAGCTGAAACAAAGAGTAATGTAAGTGTTTGCGATGTGTATGCGCAAAGTATTGCTTTCAATTGCATGTTAGGGCGCCTGCTTGAAGTAGTATTTCAAAAAGTGCATGGAGAGCTGGACTGTTGCAAAATGATATCACTGTTAGGTAATTTTTGTGCTTCACTTTGCGTGTCTTACTTCCAGTAAGCACGCATTGTTAATCGGTTGCTAGTATTGCAAGGACGGTTAACGATGGGTTGGTGTTCGCCCACCTGCCTTCAAAAGGGTGCCTCTGAATCTGCAAGTTCCAGGCAAACTGAAGGATGTCGAATTAGTCATAGAACCAGAAAAGTTAGCGATTCTTGAATAGCACTGCAGTAAGCTCCTATGACTAGCAAGTCACACACTCCTTCAAATCGTCAATTTAAATTCGTGACAGTCCACTCACCGATTGCTTGTCCACCCTGCAGTTTGCCTTTCCCTAAATACCGCAACAGTGTGTCAACATTTACATACTCATTCATTTAACCGTCTGTATATTTGTCTGCCGTGAGTCTTATCCACCGATCTCTCCGATGCCTTAGTTACCACCCTCGTCTCTTCATCCATCTGCTCAGATGTTGCCCCATGCCACCAATCTATCCCATCGCCATCCACACCACACCATGGGTTACAGCGACAAACAAACAAATGCAATTGCAGGTGGTCATTGATGCGATAAATTTAGAAATAAAATCGCCTAGTCGCATAGTGGAAAAAACAGCAACAGAAAAATGCCAAAGCACAGTCTCCAATGTTCTTCGTAGACGCTTACACCGCTAAAATGGAGGGAAACGATCATTAGCTAGCAAATTCTGTATGGATCGACGAAGTTCATATAAATGCAATTGTGTAATCCACCGAGGACTGCGACTTGGACGGCACCTGTAAGGCTGGGCGCGTTCCGCATGTGCGTCGCCCGTACTTGTCGGCGGAGAACAGGCTGGAAGCAGTGTCCGTACTGACGCAGTCCCACAGCATGCATCTGTATTTTAAAAGACATAAGATCCCACCGCAAAAAAATCCCTTGAGCTCCTCACTAACTGCGTCGCTTTATTCCTTTTCTGCTCTTGCTTAACGTAATCTATGATAGAAGTCTCAAATTCTTATTCTTAGCCTAGTTTACGTCGCAACGGTGTTGTCGAATTCGTAGACATGGATGTCATCGACAGGGGTGGCGAAATTGACGTCGACGGCGACGGAGGCGTCCTTGTACATGATGTTCTTCTGCAAAGGGAGTGGACGTGAGGCAGTGATGAAGGGAGAGGAGGTCTGTTTGCCATGTGTGAGCACCCAAGAAGACAGAAAGTGAGCCTTGCCGAGCGCGATGATGTCCTGGTGCCAGTGGTTGCGCCAACGACGGACTTGCCTCCACTGCTGATAAGCAATGTGGAGATACATAGCGATAAGTAGCAACCGCATTGCCAATTGTGCCTCAGTTATGGAGGGATTGTTGTTCATCGTTACTATGCGTGCAGTGGTGTTGCTCGTAAATTTGCCTTAATTACGCCAAGTCGGACATGTCGTTGAGTGTTCGACTGACCTTAGTGAACTGCATTGCTTCACAATCAACAGTGAAGACACACCCTGCACTGATAAGTTTGTCGACACACCTGCTTGGGTGTAGATTCTGCTACTCACCATCAGCAAAGTGCCTACTCACAAGCTTCCATTTGAAGTCAGCGATCCTTCGCTCTGGAGTGCTGGATGACGGTGTATGCACGCTGTCCTCGGCTGTACGCGAAACTTTCGATGACGATGCATTCTTGACTATGCAGACTTAATTTGCAGAATGTAGGTCGGCTTCCCTTCCTGGTAAAGACGTTGCATGCTGTGAATCTGACCAAGGTTAATTGCCTTTTGGCCAATCATGACGCCAAATGCATGCAGTCGTTGGCGAACAGTGCTAAAGGCGAATCTTGCCATTTTGATCGCTTCGAAGGTGTTATGACTGGTTCTACACCCTGTACCCATCCAACCATAGGCTCAGCCAATTCACATGGCTAGCCATTACGACGGCATTGCCTTTGCAGAAATGGAAGATCTGATGACACGAGAAGAGTGATCAAATCACAGCCCATTTTATCTGCAAGACTGTGCCAAGCAAGTAGTGCTTCTTAGCGATAAAATTGAATACATCTTGTGTACTCCAACTACCTAGCTGAGTGAAGGAGAGGTGGAGATATTCATCGTCGCTGTGGCAAATACCCACAGGAACATGCGAAGCTGTTGGAGTATCCCATCGAAATAGGTGCCAACGACACCAAGGTGACATTTCTTATCAATTCACAGTGTAGAGCTTGTATTGACACAGAAGTGACTGGAACACTTCTCCAAATTTTTTAGCATGGGAGGGGCCAAATTTATGACTATTTAGTGGCGGCTATCTAAGCAGATTGGTTGCTCGAAACTCTTGATGCGGTTGTACCTTTGTAGCGTGGACTGGCCCCGACCATGCCAGTAGGTCCAGACCCTTCTGCGTGCTAACTTGATTTATACGCATTGCCTTCACGTTGGGTCGTCATTAACTTTCAAAAAGTCCCAAGACGCTGTACTTATCGTGTGTGAAGGATGGACCTATGTGAAGTTAGAGGGCCGTATCTACTTGGATGACTCTCTCCACAGCAAGAAGAAGGCTGTGCATATGGCTCGACATCTTTGAGGAAATGTGACCAAACATTTGCATCGCCCACTACCCTGCGCCTTCGCAACCTGTCTGCAAGGACAAGATCAAATGTGAACGCATACACACTCCTCATCACTGCTACTTCTGTGTGAACACTAGCTGCCACTGTACTGCCACCTTCCACTTCAACACACTTAGGAATGGTTCGTCTTCAGAGGCGAAGCAGCCTTTAGAGAGTCTGCTGCAAGGCTACCTTCACACAACATGGAAGATAAGACAGCACGTCTCCCAATTACGAGGCAGCTAGTAATCCCTCAACTCCCGTTGCTCTATCCACAAACAGCCTAGATGACGACTGTACGCTGGTCATTCATGCTACCCACAAGGGCAGGAAAGAGTTCAACACGCGCGGAAGTCTTACAGACGAGTAGTGTGAAGACAGCTTCTACGGCGCATGGAGGGTGCACTTACACGTTGAACGCGATGGTCAGTGATGCCGAAGAAGAGCAGGAGACTATGTGCAATGCATGCGTGCTTGGATGTGTCTTTGAAGTGAGAAGCATCCAATCAGTGTGAGTCACGTAACGAGGAGACGTGCGAAAAGCGCGATGCAATCAAGGAAGTACTCCGAGCGTGCATTCACCTGATCTCTGTTTCCCACGCCAGCTGTTCCACCAGTTCACCTACCCTCCCCCATTTGGGCGCTTTGTTCTAGCAACATGAATTTGAGGCCAGTAGGACTAGGCAGCACAGTATTGCTCCAACTTGGTGTCTGGTGCAAAACCTGCGTCTGTACAGGCTGAGGAGTAAATTTGACGAGCTATACAACATTTCACAGCCTTGCACATCCTCCAAAGTTGCTCTCCTTCGTCTCAACTGCAAAGTTGACGACAGGTCATCATTCCTCTAACCCTAATCGCCAATCACGAGGAAGAACAGACACTCGCCAACGCATTTCGCCATACCCGCCAAAATGCGGCCGTACACGGGAAGAAACAGGTTGAAGCAAATAGAACCCAACTTCCAGCAAACCAACTAGGCTATTCACACACACACACACTCACATCAACCACCGTGAGGCAGAAGAACGCAATGCGCATAGCATTGCCCTCCCTCCTTCGATCAGTCACCTCCCTCCTCCCATAACACATCAACGATGAGTACACTGGTTAAGAAGTTTATTTGAAAATCGTTGCAAATATCATAAAATCACGTGCCACTGAGGCACAAGTTTTGTAAGACTGCCAAAGGTTAGTACAGATCGACATTTGTGGAAATGAGTCACAATGCACCACATCAGTTCTCAGCACACACATCCATTTCTTCAGTCGCACCACCACAGCCTAGATTGGACGCCAGGAGCAATCTCACTGCCCACCAACTCGCTCACCACTGTGCGCCGACACAAGGCATTGCACCACGTCGGACGCGGTCACTCGATGCACAGCCAACGGCCTCAACATCAACTGAAAACCAAGATGCCAACACCTTAAGCTACGACACAAGAACGCTCTTGCAATGATAGTCTTCACTTCCCACTATGACAAAGCTAACCTGCAAGATGGGCCGCAGTGAAGCGGGCGTGTTGGAGACGTCCACAGCATTCACCTCGTCGTCAGCAAGTGGAAGTGCTGCTCCTCTGGCCTACAAGCACAAGCATCACTGACACACAAACCAGCACTGCCAACAGATGCGAGGCAACTCACACTTACCACACGACAAATGGTGACGGCGAGAGCGTACACATCATCACCACGACAGTCCTCCGCCTCACTCACTCGCGACGCCATACCAAAGCTCGCCAGTTTGAAATCCACCTCGTCACTTCTACCCGATTGAAGAACCTTCAAACGGCAACAACACGCACACTTACTGCAACAAGTACCAACGCATCCGCAGCGCCTTAAACCCACTCAACAGACGAGATATGAGGTGCTCCACCACACCCTGTCTGCCTCCTCCATCTTATCATCTTACTACACCACCATCTTTGATTGTGCCATGCGTGTCATTGCAAACAACCCTCCCCTCCCATGACAGGTGAAAACGCTGTCACAGACAACTCACCTCGTGGCAGCGCCTCCGTGCTTCTTCCATCTCCTCCTCCGACCTGTAGGCTCTGTGCGCATCCCGCGGCCTCAGTTGAACCAATATGGCCGTCAGTCCCACATTCCTGTGTGCCATGCACCACTTTGTATGCACGTAGTCCAGTGCACTGGCAACATCACCCAACAACTTGGTGAGAGCCGCGTCCGAGAGACCACGGAACGCTGCCTGACGAGTGCCACTGCCTTGCATCCCATAAGCAGCACCATCACCATCATCGCTGACATCGGGACACAGTGGTGTCGAAGGTGTGCTGTGCACCGCTGCAGCCTCATGCAGACAGTCAAGTAAGCTGCCCCCAACACAGTACTCCAACTGCAGCATCAACGACCCCGCCTCCATCCACGAGTTGTAGAACCGAACAACATTCGTGTGCCTCAACACGCTCAGTGCTTGGCATTCATTCAGTGCATTGCACCCGTCCACCACAGAAGACCCACACACTGACCGCTTGATACAGTACACAACGCCTGTCTGACGATGTCGTGCCCTGTAAACTATACCACCGTCTGTCCGACACAACTCATGCAGCGTCGAGTACACCTTCACGAGGCTAAAGCAGATGGATGAAAGAAGGATTGTGAGCCAACCCACCTCGATCCATTGGACAACCACGCGTCATCCACCAAGTCCGCGTGTCTCGCCTCCTCCTCATCACAGTGCACACGAGCGTAACGATTGCGTGACTGCGTCTGCACCAGCGACGGTGTCGCCTCCTCGCACATCACATGCCTCTCGACTTCGGAGGCAATCCGCTCAGACAGACACGCGTAACACCTTTGATTGAGGTCGCTCAACGCGTCTTCCCGTTGTTTTCTTCTCGTCGCGACCTCATCGCATTCACTTCCACCAAAAAGCATACTGGGACTTGCAGACAATCTTTGGGAAATCTGCTTTCGTTGAAGCAGGATGAGTGAACCCCTAGTCATGCTCTCCGCAAAGCTTAGACGAAAGTCCAAGTATGTCTTCAATGCGGAGTCAACAAGGCTCAACCTATCCCCCAACGCTCTGATGCGGTGGATTTCTTCAGAGCTGGAGGCGTCCACAAAACTTCTCATCCACCGCTTCCGAAACGGCCTACAGGGTCTGGGTGAGGAAAACCCCACCTTCACTGGCTGATCAGCGGCCTCAACACCACGAGGTGACCTCGAGACAGACCCACACTCCGACGCGTCACACTCGAACATTCCACAGGATGCAAATGACTTGCTCTCCTGCTTCGTTTAAACAAATATCACGTAGAGAGAACCATACCACAACAAAATACCACCCATTTGTTATTTTGTGTAGTGTTCATTTTTATAAAAAGTTCTCCGCCTCTACTACCTGCCAGTTGAAGTGTAACGTGAGCTTTGTTTTAATTGTTGCGAAGCGTTTGTTTCGTCCTTACCACACGTTGCCCGCCAACGATATTGGGTAAATATTGGCCTTTTGAAGTATGCTACGAATCCGACTCACTGGAGGCGTCAACCGCCTTTGCGCTGTAACGCGTGATTTCTCGGTGTGCTTTACGCACACAGTTGATACTGACGCAATCCACACTGCAATACGTGTGTTGTTTGTTTAACTTACGTTCTTGAGTAAGGCTGACTCGGTTGGTCACCTGCGTCATGCCAGTAGCCCTTCTGTTCGTCGAATATGGGTGCATATTCCTTCTGCATCCACCGAGAGGATGAGGGGCACTGCATTGGTGACAGTGGATGGCGACTTTAGTGGAAATACAGCCTATTAGAGTGCTGGGAAAGAGGCGTGCGTATTTGGACTCCAAATCGAAAGCGTACTTGGATCTCCTCTAAGCTAAGGGTTGCTCATACTGCTTTAGCGCAAGCGCATTTGGGAAGCATATCCGAAAGCTCAGGTATGCCTTTTGGTGCAAGTGAATGCGATGATTTGGCGACGAAAGGAAACCTGCAAGGAGACGCGATCAACCACCTCACTTAGTGTTACTCACTGACCGACCAAGTGATTAATGATGCTTACATAGGCGGTGTGTAGGGAATGAGTAATGGAGATTTGTGACGCACGTTGACAATACTCGTTTAATTAGAAATATCCGACGACGCCCTTGTTACAAGATCCATGTTTAATGAACGCTTTTCCTTCGAAATATGCATGTAGGTGGAGAAGGAAGGCGTGCTTTTTTGTCACGGCATGTTGATGTGACTGGAGGGGAGAGTGTTCCACGAGGAAGTCCACAAGCCAGAGCAGCAGGTGCAGAAGCAGGTAGATCAGGATGAGTGGTAAAAGATGCAGCATCGGAAGAGAGGATCTTGATGGACCTACAAACCCACGTGCAATTCAAATTACATTTCAACGATTCTTCTTCCAATCGACCAATAAGTTAGGCACTTGAGCAAGAAACCAATCGATCAGTCAATCGATACACTGAGATGGAATTGTCAGTGGCGCTGTGACAATCTCACTGAAGGTTCTACGCATGCTGACTTTAAGGAAACAGTAGAAGCGGTGATAGCACTAGAGAGGTGGTGGTTACTTGGCCTCATCCACCTTCCGTTTGCTTGTGGACAGTGAGAGTGGGTCTGCCGCTGGTGATTTAGGTCAAGGTATTAACCTCAACTTGTTTTCGTCATCCAGCCTAATCAATGAATTGTAATTTAGCTCAATCACGTTATGCTGCGAAGTCCGTCTCCACAAATGACTTTGTTTACGCAGACAAGCAACCCTAATCTTGCCTCGGTACAACTCATCGCCATCTCGATGTCACCTTCTCTCCTCGTGTCTATCCCTTTTGCACATGCATTTGCCATGCAGCTTGGTACGAGCAATAAGTAGGAGGAGGACGGCAGTTGTCTGTTGCATAATTAATACCTGGAGAAGTTGTGTGATTTAGCAAGGCAATGCGAGCTTGCGTCTCATGACTATCAAGTAGGGATTGTCAGATCCTCGTGTAATGTGGGTAGAAGACAATCACCTAAGAAGTGCGCATGCGAAATGAGTTGACAAGCCAATAACCACTGAACGCGGCCTTTTACAATAACCACCTACAGACGAGTGTTTCCTTTGAGGAAACACATAAGAGACAATGATGAGGAAAGCATCTCGTCATCCATGTGAAGTGCTTGGAGCCGGCGAGTGAGTCTTGCCCAACACACTGGTCTACTGTGGACAGCCAATGCGCCTCGCCTTATTACACCGACGTTAATCCAGTATTCAGCGAATTGCATTCAAATCAACTTTGTATACTTCCACAACCTCAGCTTGCTGATGACTAATTGAGATCATTTACTACGCATTCTTGCTGTTTCCTCTTAGTCTTCAACACGTCATCGGTCAGGAAACAGTGCTAAAACAGTGACTCGCTGAGTTTCGGTCACGGAGGCCAGCTGCTCGTGTGGCCATTACCCACTTCACTGGATCGGGATACAACACTCTCCGGTTAATGATTTGAGGATGTCATCAAACTCTGGTGGAGCAGAGAATTCAATGTGTCACTTCTATGCGCAGATGTCAGGCCTGTGGCCAGTGCATTCACAGTGGCATCTGTCGTACGAATTGACGACCTTTGGTGCGTCCGAATGTCTCGCGTCCCACCACCTGCCTTTTCTCCCTCCTTCATCTATCCACACCCCTTTCCCTACTTCCTGGTTGCTTGCACGTATACTCAGCAAGAAAAGCCCTCATTGAACACGAGTCTTGTAACGAAGGCGTAGTCAGAAATGCTGAGATGGACGAGAGTTCTGAACGTGCATCACTGATCTCTACCAATCATTCCGTAACCATCGCCTATATAAGCATCCTCAAACACTTAGACGATTAGTGGGAAACACTAAGTGAGGTGGCTGATTGCCTTTCCTTGCAGCTTTCCTTTCATCGCCACATCATTGCATTGGCGTGTGAGGCTGCGTCTGCAACATCTCGCGTAGTTGCAGTCAATGCGGCCGCTGATCTCCTTATGCCAACATACGTTGATGAATCATGCATTGACGATGCGCCAGTTAAGGTGGACTTTTTGTCCCTTAGACGTGGTCAGAAGAAATACAGCGCATCATGCAACCATGTTTTCTTACTCATCGGCTCGCTAACAGTAGGCAATTGACAGTGCTTTGATGGTGGTGAGCAGACAGGAAGGAAGGAAGGGAAGAAGGAAGGAAGGAAGGAAGGAAGGAAGGAAGGTAGCAGGATGCCTGACAGATTGCGGAGGCGCGATTTTGGGTCAGAAGTTATTGGTTCTATTATGAATATTAAAAAACTGTTTGTTGTTTAAATTTTGGTTAGGTTGAGTGAAACTTTAATTCCGAGCTAAGTGAAACACCTACGTATCAGTAACTGCCGATACTAGGGAAAATGAATGAATCCGATGCGCTTTGCACTTGCAACGATTTTGCAAAGACCACTGAAGGCTTCACGTCGCATTCAATTTTCTAGGTATCATAAGTGGACAATGTCCTAATCAGTTGACGGAAATTGGTATTTAGACTTTTAGTCAGGGAAAGTAGAGCTCAACGCACGGTTGCAGGAATCAGCACTCGATTCAAATTTGTTTCCAATTTATTACACATCAGCATAAATGCAACCACCCAGTTCTCTTAATTAAATCCCTGCATCACACATATATGATGTTCTGTAGCGTAAATAAATGGCTAAAACACCAAAGAAAGCAGCAAAAGATCATTTTTACTCCAGATAGCAAGGGAATATGCACCCATATTCGACGAACAGAAGGGCTACTGGCATGACGCAGGTGACCAACCGGGTCAGCCTTACTCAAGAACGTAGGTTAAACAAACAACGCGCATTGCAGTGTGGATTGCATCAGTATCAACTGTGTGCGTAAAGCACACCGAGAAATCACGCGTTACAGCGCAAAGGCGGTTGACGCCTCCAGTGAGTCGGATTCGTGGCATACTTCAAAAGGCCAATATTTACCCAATATCGTTGGCGGGCAACGTGTGGTAAGGACGAAACAAACGCTTCGCAACAATTAAAACAAAGCTCACGTTACACTTCAACTGGCAGGTAGTAGAGGCGGAGAACTTTTTATAAAAATGAACACTACACAAAATAACAAATGGGTGGTATTTTGTTGTGGTATGGTTCTCTCTACGTGATATTTGTTTAAACGAAGCAGGAGAGCAAGTCATTTGCATCCTGTGGAATGTTCGAGTGTGACGCGTCGGAGTGTGGGTCTGTCTCGAGGTCACCTCGTGGTGTTGAGGCCGCTGATCAGCCAGTGAAGGTGGGGTTTTCCTCACCCAGACCCTGTAGGCCGTTTCGGAAGCGGTGGATGAGAAGTTTTGTGGACGCCTCCAGCTCTGAAGAAATCCACCGCATCAGAGCGTTGGGGGATAGGTTGAGCCTTGTTGACTCCGCATTGAAGACATACTTGGACTTTCGTCTAAACTTTGCGGAGAGCATGACTAGGGGTTCACTCATCCTGCTTCAACGAAAGCAGATTTCCCAAAGATTGTCTGCAAGTCCCAGTATGCTTTTTGGTGGAAGTGAATGCGATGAGGTCGCGACGAGAAGAAAACAACGGGAAGACGCGTTGAGCGACCTCAATCAAAGGTGTTACGCGTGTCTGTCTGAGCGGATTGCCTCCGAAGTCGAGAGGCATGTGATGTGCGAGGAGGCGACACCGTCGCTGGTGCAGACGCAGTCACGCAATCGTTACGCTCGTGTGCACTGTGATGAGGAGGAGGCGAGACACGCGGACTTGGTGGATGACGCGTGGTTGTCCAATGGATCGAGGTGGGTTGGCTCACAATCCTTCTTTCATCCATCTGCTTTAGCCTCGTGAAGGTGTACTCGACGCTGCATGAGTTGTGTCGGACAGACGGTGGTATAGTTTACAGGGCACGACATCGTCAGACAGGCGTTGTGTACTGTATCAAGCGGTCAGTGTGTGGGTCTTCTGTGGTGGACGGGTGCAATGCACTGAATGAATGCCAAGCACTGAGCGTGTTGAGGCACACGAATGTTGTTCGGTTCTACAACTCGTGGATGGAGGCGGGGTCGTTGATGCTGCAGTTGGAGTACTGTGTTGGGGGCAGCTTACTTGACTGTCTGCATGAGGCTGCAGCGGTGCACAGCACACCTTCGACACCACTGTGTCCCGATGTCAGCGATGATGGTGATGGTGCTGCTTATGGGATGCAAGGCAGTGGCACTCGTCAGGCAGCGTTCCGTGGTCTCTCGGACGCGGCTCTCACCAAGTTGTTGGGTGATGTTGCCAGTGCACTGGACTACGTGCATACAAAGTGGTGCATGGCACACAGGAATGTGGGACTGACGACCATATTGGTTCAACTGAGGCCGCGGGATGCGCACAGAGCCTACAGGTCGGAGGAGGAGATGGAAGAAGCACGGAGGCGCTGCCACGAGGTGAGTTGTCTGTGACAGCGTTTTCACCTGTCATGGGAGGGGAGGGTTGTTTGCAATGACACGCATGGCACAATCAAAGATGGTGGTGTAGTAAGATGATAAGATGGAGGAGGCAGACAGGGTGTGGTGGAGCACCTCATATCTCGTCTGTTGAGTGGGTTTAAGGCGCTGCGGATGCGTTGGTACTTGTTGCAGTAAGTGTGCGTGTTGTTGCCGTTTGAAGGTTCTTCAATCGGGTGGAAGTGACGTGGTGGATTTCAAACTGGCGAGCTTTGGTATGGCGTCGCGAGTGAGTGAGGCGGAGGACTGTCGTGGTGATGATGTGTACGCTCTCGCCGTCACCATTTGTCGTATGGTAAGTGTGAGTTGCCTCGCATCTGTTGGCAGTGCTGGTTTGTGTGTCAGTGATGCTTGTGCTTGTAGGCCAGAGGAGCAGCACTTCCACTTGCTGACGACGAGGTGAATGCTGTGGACGTCTCCAACACGCCCGCTTCACTGCGGCCCATCTTGCAGGTTAGCTTTGTCATAGTGGGAAGTGAAGACTATCATTGCAAGAGCGTTCTTGTGTCGCAGCTTAAGGTGTTGGCATCTTGGTTTTCAGTTGATGTTGAGGCCGTTGGCTGTGCATCGAGTGACCGCGTCCGACGTGGTGCAATGCCTTGTGTCGGCGCACAGTGGTGAGCGAGTTGGTGGGCAGTGAGATTGCTCCTGGCGTCCAATCTAGGCTGTGGTGGTGCGACTGAAGAAATGGATGTGTGTGCTGAGAACTGATGTGGTGCATTGTGACTCATTTCCACAAATGTCGATCTGTACTAACCTTTGGCAGTCTTACAAAACTTGTGCCTCAGTGGCACGTGATTTTATGATATTTGCAACGATTTTCAAATAAACTTCTTAACCAGTGTACTCATCGTTGATGTGTTATGGGAGGAGGGAGGCGACTGATCGAAGGAGGGAGGGCGATGCTGTGCGCATTGCGTTCTTCTGCCTCACAGTGCTTGATGTGAGTGTGTGTGTGTGTGAATAGCCTAGTTGGTTTGCTAGAAGTTGAGTTCTGTTTGCTTCAACCTGTTTCTTCCCGTGTACGGCCGCATTTTGGCGGGTATGGCGAAATGCGTTGGCGAGTGTCTGTTCTTCCTCGTGATTGGCGATTAGGGTTAGAGGAATGATGACCTGTCGTCAACTTTGCAGTTGAGACGAAGGAGAGCAATTTTGGAGGATGTGCAAGGCTGTGAAATGTTGTATAGCTCGTCAAATTTACTCCTCAGCCTGTACAGACGCAGGTTTTGCACCAGACACCAAGTTGGAGCAATACTGTGCTGCCTAGTCCTACTGGCCTCAAATTCATGTTGCTAGAACAAAGCGCCCAAATGGGGGAGGGTAGGTGAACTGGTGGAACAGCTGGCGTGGGAAACAGAGATCAGGTGAATGCACGCTCGGAGTACTTCCTTGATTGCATCGCGCTTTTCGCACGTCTCCTCGTTACGTGACTCACACTGATTGGATGCTTCTCACTTCAAAGACACATCCAAGCACGCATGCATTGCACATAGTCTCCTGCTCTTCTTCGGCATCACTGACCATCGCGTTCAACGTGTAAGTGCACCCTCCATGCGCCGTAGAAGCTGTCTTCACACTACTCGTCTGTAAGACTTCCGCGCGTGTTGAACTCTTTCCTGCCCTTGTGGGTAGCATGAATGACCAGCGTACAGTCGTCATCTAGGCTGTTTGTGGATAGAGCAACGGGAGTTGAGGGATTACTAGCTGCCTCGTAATTGGGAGACGTGCTGTCTTATCTTCCATGTTGTGTGAAGGTAGCCTTGCAGCAGACTCTCTAAAGGCTGCTTCGCCTCTGAAGACGAACCATTCCTAAGTGTGTTGAAGTGGAAGGTGGCAGTACAGTGGCAGCTAGTGTTCACACAGAAGTAGCAGTGATGAGGAGTGTGTATGCGTTCACATTTGATCTTGTCCTTGCAGACAGGTTGCGAAGGCGCAGGGTAGTGGGCGATGCAAATGTTTGGTCACATTTCCTCAAAGATGTCGAGCCATATGCACAGCCTTCTTCTTGCTGTGGAGAGAGTCATCCAAGTAGATACGGCCCTCTAACTTCACATAGGTCCATCCTTCACACACGATAAGTACAGCGTCTTGGGACTTTTTGAAAGTTAATGACGACCCAACGTGAAGGCAATGCGTATAAATCAAGTTAGCACGCAGAAGGGTCTGGACCTACTGGCATGGTCGGGGCCAGTCCACGCTACAAAGGTACAACCGCATCAAGAGTTTCGAGCAACCAATCTGCTTAGATAGCCGCCACTAAATAGTCATAAATTTGGCCCCTCCCATGCTAAAAAATTTGGAGAAGTGTTCCAGTCACTTCTGTGTCAATACAAGCTCTACACTGTGAATTGATAAGAAATGTCACCTTGGTGTCGTTGGCACCTATTTCGATGGGATACTCCAACAGCTTCGCATGTTCCTGTGGGTATTTGCCACAGCGACGATGAATATCTCCACCTCTCCTTCACTCAGCTAGGTAGTTGGAGTACACAAGATGTATTCAATTTTATCGCTAAGAAGCACTACTTGCTTGGCACAGTCTTGCAGATAAAATGGGCTGTGATTTGATCACTCTTCTCGTGTCATCAGATCTTCCATTTCTGCAAAGGCAATGCCGTCGTAATGGCTAGCCATGTGAATTGGCTGAGCCTATGGTTGGATGGGTACAGGGTGTAGAACCAGTCATAACACCTTCGAAGCGATCAAAATGGCAAGATTCGCCTTTAGCACTGTTCGCCAACGACTGCATGCATTTGGCGTCATGATTGGCCAAAAGGCAATTAACCTTGGTCAGATTCACAGCATGCAACGTCTTTACCAGGAAGGGAAGCCGACCTACATTCTGCAAATTAAGTCTGCATAGTCAAGAATGCATCGTCATCGAAAGTTTCGCGTACAGCCGAGGACAGCGTGCATACACCGTCATCCAGCACTCCAGAGCGAAGGATCGCTGACTTCAAATGGAAGCTTGTGAGTAGGCACTTTGCTGATGGTGAGTAGCAGAATCTACACCCAAGCAGGTGTGTCGACAAACTTATCAGTGCAGGGTGTGTCTTCACTGTTGATTGTGAAGCAATGCAGTTCACTAAGGTCAGTCGAACACTCAACGACATGTCCGACTTGGCGTAATTAAGGCAAATTTACGAGCAACACCACTGCACGCATAGTAACGATGAACAACAATCCCTCCATAACTGAGGCACAATTGGCAATGCGGTTGCTACTTATCGCTATGTATCTCCACATTGCTTATCAGCAGTGGAGGCAAGTCCGTCGTTGGCGCAACCACTGGCACCAGGACATCATCGCGCTCGGCAAGGCTCACTTTCTGTCTTCTTGGGTGCTCACACATGGCAAACAGACCTCCTCTCCCTTCATCACTGCCTCACGTCCACTCCCTTTGCAGAAGAACATCATGTACAAGGACGCCTCCGTCGCCGTCGACGTCAATTTCGCCACCCCTGTCGATGACATCCATGTCTACGAATTCGACAACACCGTTGCGACGTAAACTAGGCTAAGAATAAGAATTTGAGACTTCTATCATAGATTACGTTAAGCAAGAGCAGAAAAGGAATAAAGCGACGCAGTTAGTGAGGAGCTCAAGGGATTTTTTTGCGGTGGGATCTTATGTCTTTTAAAATACAGATGCATGCTGTGGGACTGCGTCAGTACGGACACTGCTTCCAGCCTGTTCTCCGCCGACAAGTACGGGCGACGCACATGCGGAACGCGCCCAGCCTTACAGGTGCCGTCCAAGTCGCAGTCCTCGGTGGATTACACAATTGCATTTATATGAACTTCGTCGATCCATACAGAATTTGCTAGCTAATGATCGTTTCCCTCCATTTTAGCGGTGTAAGCGTCTACGAAGAACATTGGAGACTGTGCTTTGGCATTTTTCTGTTGCTGTTTTTTCCACTATGCGACTAGGCGATTTTATTTCTAAATTTATCGCATCAATGACCACCTGCAATTGCATTTGTTTGTTTGTCGCTGTAACCCATGGTGTGGTGTGGATGGCGATGGGATAGATTGGTGGCATGGGGCAACATCTGAGCAGATGGATGAAGAGACGAGGGTGGTAACTAAGGCATCGGAGAGATCGGTGGATAAGACTCACGGCAGACAAATATACAGACGGTTAAATGAATGAGTATGTAAATGTTGACACACTGTTGCGGTATTTAGGGAAAGGCAAACTGCAGGGTGGACAAGCAATCGGTGAGTGGACTGTCACGAATTTAAATTGACGATTTGAAGGAGTGTGTGACTTGCTAGTCATAGGAGCTTACTGCAGTGCTATTCAAGAATCGCTAACTTTTCTGGTTCTATGACTAATTCGACATCCTTCAGTTTGCCTGGAACTTGCAGATTCAGAGGCACCCTTTTGAAGGCAGGTGGGCGAACACCAACCCATCGTTAACCGTCCTTGCAATACTAGCAACCGATTAACAATGCGTGCTTACTGGAAGTAAGACACGCAAAGTGAAGCACAAAAATTACCTAACAGTGATATCATTTTGCAACAGTCCAGCTCTCCATGCACTTTTTGAAATACTACTTCAAGCAGGCGCCCTAACATGCAATTGAAAGCAATACTTTGCGCATACACATCGCAAACACTTACATTACTCTTTGTTTCAGCTATCCTGCAGCCATGCAACCCCTCTGCAGTAGTATATTTGCTGGTTTTGCTAATCAAATAGACGCCTCCACATTTCTAAACTCACTTTAAGTATACAAACAAAGGGCTTTTAGATTCACTTTAAGAATTTGTACTGCAAAGTCTTGCGCGCTTTAGAAAAGTTTGCTAAAATTAATGCTTCAGGTTGCTTGTTAGCACTGGAACTCTTTTACGGGAGTAATTTGATTGGTTTCATTATTCAATCTCAAGCATTTAACATATCAGCCTTCACTGCCCTGCTTATCTCTGCAAGTAGCAAGGCAGGTGGGCTGCATGACAGGGTGAGAGCGGAGAAAGCAACGCTGCAATGCACATAGAATCGGTCTTGCACGACATTTCCGTGTGCTACAGTCGACATTGTGAGACCTGCTTCTAACCCATATGCTTCATCACTTTCTTTGCGATGATAGTGCTACAACCACTTAATACGCTTGCCGTGATGGGAAGGCTGCTCCATCGTCCGCAGCTGTGCAGCACCATTGCACATGGATTGGAGTCGTCGAATCGAAGTGCAAGGAGGACGTGCACCGTCATCGTGATACCCTCCGTAGCGTCTCGAGGCTCCCTTGAAGGCAAAAGAAGACAAAATACCAGTGCAGAATATATATATATATACATATATATATATATATATATATATATATATATATATATGTATCTAATTGACAGAGAGGGTGGGGCTGCTGGCATGGCGCGGAGGTCAGACCCCGCGGCTCAGAGCAATATGTCCACCTCTGTGACCCCAACCAAAACCGGCATTCCAAACAAACAAAGTATTACACCCTCTGCTTTGGCACCATGGATTTGGCATCGTGCTACAGTATGGCTTTATCTCCTGGCGAGCGCTCGACCAAATCGAAAGGAGGCGAATATTATAGGTACGTGGGACGTTGGAAGCAGGGGTTGAGGGAGGTAATATAAGAAAGCGAATTCTCCCTCAATGTGCTTATCATCTAGTCGTGTTTTTGTTCATCACTCAGTTTTGAGCGACAGCTCGTCTAGATGCATAATTTACAAATTTGACTGAGTGACTCCTCGCTCGGTCACAGCTCTTATTCCCAATTTCACTCCGAATGCTTCATGATCAAGGACTGCTAATATCTTTCTGCTACTTCATTCACCCTATTTTCGCTTTTTGTCAAAATGCAGTCGACGAGTTCTACCTCGCTGAGTTCCCGATCTGAAACGCTCATCTGTCCAAAGCCGCAGATTGCTTAAGCGGCTGATCCGTGGACAGTGTTAAGTTTCTCAGGAGGTTTCGAGAACGCATCTTCCGCATGGCACGCAACCCCTTTGAAACGAAATTATGCTTACTCAACATCGAAATGCACGGACAAAATATAACCTCCCTACAAATGCGCAAGCAAACATGAAAATCAAAAAGTGTCACGGTTAAAACAGGTGTAAATGCCTGCTTCTTGAAAGTAAGGGGCACATCTGATAGCACGGCAAGTGTATACCAATGCCAACAATTTGCTAGTACCCGACACAGGACGAATCTATTTGAGAGTCACTTCAAAAGATCATTTTGCAAGGTCTGTAC
Source organism: Taenia hydatigena (assembly GCA_036345935.2). Lineage (NCBI taxonomy): Eukaryota > Metazoa > Platyhelminthes > Cestoda > Cyclophyllidea > Taeniidae > Taenia > Taenia hydatigena. The sequence continues at coordinate 20,199,939 of JADWOT020000006.1, read as the reverse complement.
ATTTTCAACACCAAAACAAACGTTGTAGCTGCAATGAAAGGTCTCTACAACACGCTTTTTGCAACACCTTAAAGGTTTGGCCAATAACCTTCTCCCTATTCGGGTACCGCAGCAAGCATTCGGTTCATTGACAGGAGTTAAGTAGGAGGCTGTACTGAGTGGTCCAAATGTTCCCTTATCCAAGGCTTCACCGCCATGTTCTACTTTGTAAGTTGTGCAGTATTTGAGTCACCAACATCGAATATTCTGATGTAAACGTGTATCCAGCATGCTATTATTGTGTCAAGACTTCCGGAGTGTTGACGCATGATTGTCTCACATCCAAGTTCAGCAGTTCCTACGATAACAAGAGGTTGGGGAAATCTAGTGGTTTAAATAAAGCACTTTTCTTATAAAGTTGCCTTTATGATCGCAGCAGTGGTGCACCGCTCGACTGACATGACACGAGAGTCCAACACTTTTGGCAGCTGTTCTACGCGGACGTCCACTTGCATCCTTAGACTCAGCATTGAGGTCCAATCGTTGTAATACTTTGTTTGTTTCATTGTCGGTCTCAGCTACAGTGACTCGGATGGCCACATTGCCCTGACCGCGAAGGCTGGCCTCAGGGCCATGCCAGCAGTCCCCTTCCTCTGCCTTCAAGAGTGTCTCGGGTCGCTGCGATTGCTCCTGTGCTTTGCCACAGCATGACGCCGAATCTTCACATATTCTTTGATTCCACTAGAAATGGGAGAGCATTGTAGATGCGTGGTAGGGCAGAGGCGGTGAAGGAGATATCAGAGGACGTGCCATCATGACTCATGTAGAGTTATCTCCCTCTGTAACGACACCTTCTTGCATGCACACGCCAACACAGCACACAATCATACTAAAGCGCATATCGAAATTCGGTCTGGAACCTGCACACCGGTGTGGTGCGCGCGATCTGTGAGTCGGTGAAACCAAATCACATGCGCTTTGCCTGCTGAAGATGATGTCTTGAAGATGGTCTCGAATTAGGACTATGGAAAATGTGGGGGTGAGTCGAAAATTAGACTATAGTGCAATCAGCCCATTTAACGCAGGGCGCAGTAAGAATGTAACACATAAATTGTTCTAGACTTTCAATGTTTTTTGCGGTTGCATGTGTATGTGGCATTTGAGGTAAAGTTGTTACTTTGTTTGTTTGGGCTGCCGTTTTCGGTCAGGTTCACAGGAGGCGGCCAAATTGCCCTAGCTGCGCGGGCTGGCCTCCGGGCCATGTTAGCAGCCTATTTCCCTCTGTTCGTTGAATGTATGTATTCTACTCTAGCATTCTGACTTCGTTAGCCCTTGAGGTTGTTTTGGGACTTTACAAACATCCTTTAAACTAGTGCACGGTGGTCTGCATCAGGTAAATGAGTTAAAACGTTGCAAAAGCCTGCATTTTTAATGCAAAGTTAGAGATACTTGCATAAAGGTACCGGTTAAAATGGGCAGGGACGTGGGCGAAGCACTTCTTCTAACCGGCAACTAACTATGTGCTTTGTTCCTGTTTCTTTAATTACAGAATATCACTGTCGACCTTAACTCCTTTTAAATTTATTTTATCTACATTGCTAAGTGGCATCCCTAATTTTTGCTGACTGCACAAATCATATGTAGGTCTTCTTCTCGATAAACCCAAAACATGTTTCTTAACTTGCCCTATTTTTTTAAAATGATTAAAACCCGGGCATAAAGCAAACAGCGATGGATCAGTTACATCGGCACGGTGCATAAGTACCTAACACTACTTTTAATGTGGCTCGCATGTTGAATGCACATGATCAGAATGCCAGGGGCACAACAGAACCGGCTGTAGTGCAAAGAAAAAAAAAAACAAAAAACAGAGCAAAAAATTGTGCGATTTTGGATAACGCTGTGATTTTCAAAATACGCTATTTGAATAAAATCTTTCGCATTTTTTAATTACGATCATCTTCTTGTATGCGTAAATTTGATGCCACAACACTAACCCTTGCGTGTTCTTTGTTTTAAATATCTAATTGTAGGGTGCTTGCTTTCGACGCCTTGCTGCATACTTGTTCTCTGTCATGTATCATATCAAACCAGTTTTTTCTATCACTGATGATGATATAGTTCATACCGACAACATGTACAAAACGAGTGTTTCGAAACGACCTGTGTTGATGGGGAGTGCTGCCGACCCTACCGATCGACTTGCCTGTTTTTTCGTTAATAGGTCAGGTGCTAGATCTAAACTTGGTCAAGCCTTAGAGACCATGGGACATCAGCAGGGAGGCAAACCTGAAAGATTTGACCAAAGATCGCCAAAACAGACATTCAAATCTGTTCCGCACACTGAGCTATTTAACGAAATGAATCTTGATAAATATATTATCAGAAAGATGGGTCCCGTTTCCAAGCTGGGCAAATACCTTCATTCACAGCAAGAGAGTGAGAATTGCTTGGGTCAAGACTTGAAGGTTCTTAGTCGGCTTAAAGAAATGGAGCAGGTGTTGGATTGTTTCCTCGTTCCGATGGGTATCGTGAAATCTAGCGAGCATGTCTCATCCTCACTACTCATGAATACCAATACCCTGAAACCTATTACTCAACCAACGAACCATATTGAGGAACTACCCAACGAATCGACCCCTTCCTTGACAAACGTGGTGAATCCCTGTGCTTCGCATATTGATGAGGACGCAAAGATGGTTCATCGTCTCCAAGAGCTGGATCGGGTACTGGACGACCTCCTCGTTCCCATGGGTCTTGTTAAATCTAGCAAGCATGTCCCATCTTCACAATCCACGGACAGTCCAGTCCTCGAGCCCCCTACTCAACTGTCCAAATGTGTTAAGGAGCCAGCCACCACAACAATCCCTGCTCCCGTGACTAACTTGATGTCTCCCTGCGCTTCGTCTTCCGTGAACCGTGGTGATGACGACGCAAAGATGGTTCATCGTCTCAAGGAACTGGACGAGAAACTGGACAGTCTCCTCGTTCCAATGGGTCTCGTTAAATCTAGCGAGCATGTTCCACTTTTGCAATTCACGGATAGTGAAGTCCTCGGGCATCCTGCCCAACCAGCCAAACATGTTGAGGAACCAGTCACCACACCGATCTCTGCTCCCGCGACAAACTTGGTGTCTTTTCTTCCTCCACCTGTTGTCGACCTCGCAATTCACTGCGATCCCAGAACTCCACCTTTTGCGATCCTCCTCTACAGCAAGTTGCTGAAATTAGGGGATCACAATGTCTCTCTCCAGTTTTACAGGCACTCCACTCTGGCGTCCATCCCAGAACACTTGCCTCAGTTGGAAAATTTCTTCACCGATCAGCCACGCTCTTCTTCCTCGGAGTTAATTCTTTCAGTAATTTGGCGACCTTGCGCCTTGGGTTGTATGGCCATTTCGAACCCCTTCACTGACCTTCCACTCTATGGCGAGTCGGCAATTTTAATGTTCCTTTCGAGTCTGTCACCCGACTTTGCCCAGATTTTCCAGGATCTGTCCAGTATTGACTCTGCTGTCCTCACCAAGAATGCGGAACTGCTTGTGGATTGTATCGAGAAGTTTGGAAAAACAGGAGTCGAGCCCTTCTCGATTGAAGAACTCTTGCTTTTCATCTCCTGTGAGGCAGCTGGGTTGTCCTCTCTGGTGCAGGGAGCCTCTAAGTCCTGGTTCAGTCGGTGTATGTCAAACGAATGTTTCGCCACGACGAAGAGAATGATTGACTGGTATCATTAAGCTCATTGTGGGGATTATTTTGTGTGAATATACTTTGTTCATGGGGTGTTCGACGTTCTTCGCTAGTTTTGAGGGGTTGGTGTTGATGGGGATCGTTGTGTCGTTACTTCGCTCCACATGCATACATTGCATCTGGGAGGCTAGTAGCAGTTCTTTTCTATTCAGTGACTTCTGTGTGAAGTGTTACTTGGATTGATTGCTGACAAAATCTGATTTGCGTGCTATCGGGACGGTTTTGTTTGGAAGTTAATTTTGAGCGTCAAACGAGTACCACGTGGGTAAGGGTACCCTTTTAGGCGTCCTCTGAGAAATGGCTGTGGGAAGTCATGCCTTCAATTTAACTTGGTGCGATTGAAACGACGAAGTGAATTTCCGGTGTTTCGACAGGCAAGGGTGTATCGTTAGGTGGATAATGATGGTGGAGTTTAATGGTTGCACATTCTCCGAAAGGCGTGTAGTTATGTTCGGTATAATCAGTCAAAGTAGGGGCAAACAGATAGTGAATTTTAAAGTGACTTGATTGCGAATGGAGGGAGCGGTTGTGCTTTAGAATCTGCCCTTTGGAATAAAGTTTACACTCGTCTTTTGCTCCGCATAAAGCAAAGTAAGGTGATTGCTGGAATACCTAAGCGCAAGAACAAATTTCTAGGATTCACCAACAAATAAGTTCTCCAGGAGTTTGCTAATTACGTTGCCGCGCCTAAAGTTTGGTGTTGTGAATGGAGTGGTTGTGATGTATGCGATCAAAAACGGATGCTCGGCCATTAGGTTGTGATCTCTTGACGGCCAAGTTAGGCAAATCTGGTGGTTGAGAAAGGTTTGTCAATCCTTAAAGAGGGCACAATTGCCCACTCCTTCAACTGTCACTTTCATGCACCATTTGGGGACAGGTTCGGCTGGCGTAGGCGAGGCTTTCTTCTGTGATGCTTTTTGCGCATTAATTACTCAACCGGCTTAGTTGCAGGTTCTCTTTCGATTTGGCCATAATCCTCGTAGTGGACAGGAGCCATTGAGCAAATCCCAACCTACTGCCACTAATGCAGCAATCAAGTCACCTCTGCACACGCTGAGGCGTTCGAGTCAGGAGGCAGTTCCACAAGGATCGGCTGAATTGCGTGCGACTGGAAAACCTTGCCCATTAAACAAGCATTATTCTTTTTTAAGGCGACGAATTTTTTAAGCACCTATTTCGAACCTTCCCATGGTTAGCCATCAGCGCCTGCCATCGCTAGCGTTTGAATGACCTGTAATTTATAGCAGGACAATATGAGGCGAGGAGAAGTTTTAGGTTAAAATGCCGCACTACTACAGCAACTGGAGACCTCCTGGACGACAAAGGAAGGCATACTACCAGGGCTGAAGGGTAACCGACATGTCCCGTGGGCCATGAAGTCTGGTGACAATACAGTGGCGGAGCTTAAAGGGTCTCTTTGCCAAAATTGGGAGTTAAACAAACAATCAAAGTATTACATAGTCCCCTTCACCACATAGGCGCCACCAGGCATCACAAAGTAGTCGGTGCTTTAAACACAAAACCACCCACCAGCCGACCACGTCATTCATCGGATTTGCATGCAACTCAGCGGTTATCTGGCAGACACGTCACTGACACGTCTTGGCAATTCAAATGGACCTGCGGTCTCGTCATGTTTGGAAACTGTGCCGGAGAAGTGGGGATGTGCTGGCTGTCACGTGTGTCCATCGACAGTGTCAAGAGCACTGAGCCAAAAGGCTTTAAATAGTTCTGCGTTCATTCCTCCTTACCTCCCTGATCGCACTTCATTGTTTCGAGGCCAAATCCACCTGGAATCTGTCCAGCTGGCGGAGAGGTGCGAAGGTGTTCGCGCTCACTTCATAGACATTAATTGGAGGCGTCCCCGTGGGAAACGAGACTGGGATAGCTGCTCAGGGTGGACGCCGTTTTTAGCCCTTCAATTGGGGAGTAATCGCTGATTCTCCCATCCGCAGTGTATGCTTCTCCTTTGTCACGTTTAGATTTAGCACTCGTGAGTGTCACCTAGAACCGTGTTCGCTTTCCACTGTCATCAGTGTGGTGTCGCGAGACCTTCCTGAAGACAGAAGAGGGCTCAGCACGTGGACTGTAAATGTTTTGCCGAGGTATAGGAGGGGTCGAGAGCTACTGGCGTGGATAGAGACCACGACGTTTGGCAAAAGTTCAAACATGGAATCGCTATCCCTTGGTATGAAGACCTGAAGTTAAACAAAGTTTTGTCAACTATTTAGCGGATTCCAATGAAATTTTGTTCTCAACAGAGTCCGTTGGTAAAATTGCATTCGAATTATGCAAGCAATGCGCATGCGTTAAGCCTGGACTACGGAGTTCTATTTAATCGTTGAAACAGACTAATAGGTTGTAGTGGTAAGGGATATTTGGCGAATTCGTTGCTCCTTTGGCCTAATTTTTTGCATGCAAACCAAAGGCCCCCAAGTCTGCATCATAGGCTGCAGATTATCGAATGGTTCTTCGTCACACGTGAAACGTCAACGAGTCAGTTAGTAAATAAAGGCGTGAAGTTAAAATTGACTGAATGTTTTTGCATCACAAACAGAATTGGCCGAATGGTAAATGTATAATCGTAATAAAATAGCTGAAATGAGTCCCAGTAGTCAGTTGACATTTTCCATTTTCGTGCTTGTGACTCCAACCGCATGTCGGCTCACATCGGAATCCGAGTGGTTTGTCGTCTGATGCAGATGTTCCACACTTTGCCGTCATTAGTCAGAATGGAGGAGTTTGAAAGGTTCTATCCTTCGTGTTGACACACTCAATGCCTGAATCAGTGCATAGGGACCAAGGTCCTAATTTCCAAAGCCGCCTCTTTGCTGAACTATGCAGGTCCCTTGGAATAGCAAAGAAGCGCACGACACCCTCAGGGCAACGGACAAGTAGAAAGAACTAACTGGACTGCTAAAGGCTTTTACGAAAGAGACACGACCGGAAGATTGAGACTTAAACCTTGGATGCGCTCTTCTCGCCTTTCATCAAGAAGTGTCTCTCCGTTCAAGATGCTCACAGACCGCGAAACGAGAGTTCCTTCCGATGTATTCCTAGCGAGTAAGGAAGTGGCTACTGACAATGCCCTGGAGTACGTACTGCGTCTATAAGAAGGGATAAGAAAGACGTTTAATATCGCCCATCGACACCCACAAAGGTCTCATACCAGACAAAAGAAATACTACGACAAGCACAGTAGACCCACCGTCTACCATGAAACAGATCTCGTTCAAATATATCAGCCGATTCCCCCACCTGGAACACATTGCAAATTTTACCATCCTTGGAGTAAAGACCCCTTCCGCGTCGTAAAAGTTCTGCCTCCCACGAACTACCTCGTCCGGCATGCGAATCTCCGTACCCAGCCAAAAACCTTCCACCACAATAAGGTCCGACCTTACATAGGTGCTCCGCCAATCGGTTACGAGGACGAAACCTACGTAATCGTAGAAGCAAGAAAACCACCCGACGGTTTAATTAAAGCGAGCCAATGAGAGTAGCACCAGGAACGGAGCTCAAAAGACGAGGGACTGTGTAATACTTATGTTCTTTAAATGTGCTTTGTAGGCCAGAAACAGGAGAACAATTTGATCCTGGTTGCAGAGCGACGTGGTGACTCACAGGAGCGCGACTTATCTCCGTCCTGGACTCTCCTACAAGGCCTCGTTGTACCCTCTCTCTTGCCCATAATAAAGATGTCGAAGCGTGGTCAGACTTCTAATAACAAGGGCGGTAAGAAGGAGGATGAGGAACCCTCTGCAGTTGCACTCCAGCAAACGATAGAGCAAGGTTCCTATCATGGTAAATACCTTAAAACTTAATAGCGCTAATGACGCTAACAATGCGATAAAGCACATTAATTAGAAGCAGGTCTAACAATTTCGATTGTAACACACGAAAACATCGTGCAAGACTGTTTCTATGTGCATTGTAGCACTGCATTTTTCACTCTTATCACTTGTAGAGACAGACAGGGCAGCAGAGTATAATGTACTAAACGTTTGAGACTAAATAATGAAGCCAATTAAATTACTCCCTTACGAGAGTTCTAGCGCTAGAAACGAACCTTAAATTTCATTTCTGCAAGCTTCATTAGAAGGTTTCAAGTTAAGCAGCATTACTACTTAAAGTGAATGTGATAGTCCGTTGTTAACATATTTAAAGAGAGCTTATAAACGTGAAGGCGTCTATTTGATTAATGAAACCAACAAATGTGTTGCTGCAGAGTGGCATAGTTGCAGGATAGTTGTAACAAAAACTACTGTAAGCTTCTGCAACACGTGCGCATAAAATATTAGTGGCATGCTAAAGCACCTGTTTGAAGTAGTATTCCAATAAGTGCATGGAGAGCTGGATTATTGCGAAGTGTTGATGTTATAAGATATTTTTGTGCTTTAACCCAAGTATCTTACTTTCGATGAGCACGCATTTTACATCTTCTTGCCGTTTTACTAGTTGGCTATTAGTATTGTAAAAGGTGGTTAATGATGGATTGTTTTTTGCCCACCCGCTTTCTAACTGGTGCATCTCAAATCTGCACGCCCCAAAAAACCTGAAGGATGTCAAGTAAGCCTCTAAAACAGCAAATTTTTGAATGTTACACTAGTCAGCTCTTGAGACTTGCAAATCACAGGCTCCTTTAACTTGCCAGTCTATACTCCTGACAGTCTATTCTCCTGTTGTTTGCCTACGCTGCAGTTTGCCCTTCCCAGTCATTAGCACAGCAGCATTCGAAATGCACTGTCTCACGCACTAATAAATGGCTACTAAGATTCACGGTGTGTTGGCCTGGGTACGGCGACGAGGGCAAATTATTGGAATTGATGCAGTAAGGATCTGCTTAATTTCAGCGTGCATTCCCATGTTGCCTTCTTTTCGACATTTGGCTTATGGTTAAGGAATAAAATGTGACAGTACTGACTTGATAAGTTACATCGTCATTCTTACGGTTTGCCAAATACCACAACAGTGCCGTCATTTACACATCGATCTATCTGTCTATTTGTCTGTAGTAGGGCTAGTTTACTGGCCCCTCCAATGCCTTTGTTGCTACCATCGTCTCTTCACCCGCCTGCCTAAATATTACACAATTCTACAAACCCATCTCATCAGCATCCACACTACAACCTAAAGTGACAATAGCCATTGATGCAAAAAAATCGGAAATAAAATCGTCCGATCATATACCAGGGAAAAACGACAACGATGAAACACACTTGCAGCAGTCTTTATAAACGCTTGCGACAATAAAATGAAGGCAAATGATCATGAGCTAGCAGGTTCGGGTTGGGCAACCCACTAAAGACTGACTTGGACGGCGCTTGTAAGGCTGGGCGCATTCCGCATGTGCGTCGCCCGTACTTGTCGGCGGAGAACAGGCTGGAAGCAGTGTCCGTACTGACGCAGTCCCACAGCATGCATCTGTATTTTAAAAGACATAAGATCCCACCGCAAAAAAATCCCTTGAGCTCCTCACTAACTGCGTCGCTTTATTCCTTTTCTGCTCTTGCTTAACGTAATCTATGATAGAAGTCTCAAATTCTTATTCTTAGCCTAGTTTACGTCGCAACGGTGTTGTCGAATTCGTAGACATGGATGTCATCGACAGGGGTGGCGAAATTGACGTCGACGGCGACGGAGGCGTCCTTGTACATGATGTTCTTCTGCAAAGGGAGTGGACGTGAGGCAGTGATGAAGGGAGAGGAGGTCTGTTTGCCATGTGTGAGCACCCAAGAAGACAGAAAGTGAGCCTTGCCGAGCGCGATGATGTCCTGGTGCCAGTGGTTGCGCCAACGACGGACTTGCCTCCACTGCTGATAAGCAATGTGGAGATACATAGCGATAAGTAGCAACCGCATTGCCAATTGTGCCTCAGTTATGGAGGGATTGTTGTTCATCGTTACTATGCGTGCAGTGGTGTTGCTCGTAAATTTGCCTTAATTACGCCAAGTCGGACATGTCGTTGAGTGTTCGACTGACCTTAGTGAACTGCATTGCTTCACAATCAACAGTGAAGACACACCCTGCACTGATAAGTTTGTCGACACACCTGCTTGGGTGTAGATTCTGCTACTCACCATCAGCAAAGTGCCTACTCACAAGCTTCCATTTGAAGTCAGCGATCCTTCGCTCTGGAGTGCTGGATGACGGTGTATGCACGCTGTCCTCGGCTGTACGCGAAACTTTCGATGACGATGCATTCTTGACTATGCAGACTTAATTTGCAGAATGTAGGTCGGCTTCCCTTCCTGGTAAAGACGTTGCATGCTGTGAATCTGACCAAGGTTAATTGCCTTTTGGCCAATCATGACGCCAAATGCATGCAGTCGTTGGCGAACAGTGCTAAAGGCGAATCTTGCCATTTTGATCGCTTCGAAGGTGTTATGACTGGTTCTACACCCTGTACCCATCCAACCATAGGCTCAGCCAATTCACATGGCTAGCCATTACGACGGCATTGCCTTTGCAGAAATGGAAGATCTGATGACACGAGAAGAGTGATCAAATCACAGCCCATTTTATCTGCAAGACTGTGCCAAGCAAGTAGTGCTTCTTAGCGATAAAATTGAATACATCTTGTGTACTCCAACTACCTAGCTGAGTGAAGGAGAGGTGGAGATATTCATCGTTGCTGTGGCAAATACCCACAGGAACATGCGAAGCTGTTGGAGTATCCCATCGAAATAGGTGCCAACGACACCAAGGTGACATTTCTTATCAATTCACAGTGTAGAGCTTGTATTGACACAGAAGTGACTGGAACACTTCTCCAAATTTTTTAGCATGGGAGGGGCCAAATTTATGACTATTTAGTGGCGGCTATCTAAGCAGATTGGTTGCTCGAAACTCTTGATGCGGTTGTACCTTTGTAGCGTGGACTGGCCCCGACCATGCCAGTAGGTCCAGACCCTTCTGCGTGCTAACTTGATGTATACACATTGCCTTCACGTTGGGTCGTCATTAACTTTCAAAAAGTCCCAAGACGCTGTACTTATCGTGTGTGAAGGATGGACCTATGTGAAGTTTGAGGGCCGTATCTACTTGGATGACTCTCTCCACAGCAAGAAGAAGGCTGTGCATATGGCTCGACATCTTTGAGGAAATGTGACCAAACATTTGCATCGCCCACTACCCTGCGCCTTCGCAACCTGTCTGCAAGGACAAGATCAAATGTGAACGCATACACACTCCTCATCACTGCTACTTCTGTGTGAACACTAGCTGCCACTGTACTGCCACCTTCCACTTCAACACACTTAGGAATGGTTCGTCTTCAGAGGCGAAGCAGCCTTTAGAGAGTCTGCTGCAAGGCTACCTTCACACAACATGGAAGATAAGACAGCACGTCTCCCAATTACGAGGCAGCTAGTAATCCCTCAACTCCCGTTGCTCTATCCACAAACAGCCTAGATGACGACTGTACGCTGGTCATTCATGCTACCCACAAGGGCAGGAAAGAGTTCAACACGCGCGGAAGTCTTACAGACGAGTAGTGTGAAGACAGCTTCTACGGCGCATGGAGGGTGCACTTACGCGTTGAACGCGATGGTCAGTGATGCCGAGGAAGAGCAGGAGACTATGTGCAATGCATGCGTGCTTGGATGTGTCTTTGAAGTGAGAAGCATCCAATCAGTGTGAGTCGCGTAACGAGGAGACGTGCGAAAAGCGCGATGCAATCAAGGAAGTACTCCGAGCGTGCATTCACCTGATCTCTGTTTCCCGCGCCAGCTGTTCCACCAGTTCACCTACCCTCCCCCATTTGGGCGCTTTGTTCTAGCAACATGAATTTGAGGCCAGTAGGACTAGGCAGCACAGTATTGCTCCAACTTGGTGTCTGGTGCAAAACCTGCGTCTGTACAGGCTGAGGAGTAAATTTGACGAGCTATACAACATTTCACAGCCTTGCACATCCTCCAAAATTGCTCTCCTTCGTCTCAACTGCAAAGTTGACGACAGGTCATCATTCCTCTAACCCTAAACGCCAATCACGAGGAAGAACAGACACTCGGCAACGCATTTCGCCATACCCGCCAAAATGCGGCCGTACACGGGAAGAAACAGGTTGAAGCAAATAGAACCCAACTTCCAGCAAACCAACTAGGCTATTCACACACACACACACTCACATCAATCACCGTGAGGCAGAAGAACGCAATGCGCATAGCATTGCCCTCCCTCCTTCGATCAGTCGCCTCCCTCCTCCCATAACACATCAACGATGAGTACACTGGTTAAGAAGTTTATTTGAAAATCATTGCAAATATCATAAAATCACGTGCCATTGAGGCACAAGTTTCGTAAGACTGTCAAAGGTTAGTACAGATCGACATTTGTGGAAATGAGTCACAATGCACCACATCAGTTCTCAGCACACACATCCATTTCTTCAGTCGCACCACCACAGCCTAGATTGGACGCCAGGAGCAATCTCACTGCCCACCAACTCGCTCACCACTGTGCGCCGACACAAGGCATTGCACCACGTCGGACGCGGTCACTCGATGCACAGCCAACGGCCTCAACATCAACTGAAAACCAAGATGCCAACACCTTAAGCTGCGACACAAGAACGCTCTTGCAATGATAGTCTTCACTTCCCACTATGACAAAGCTAACCTGCAAGATGGGCCGCAGTGAAGCGGGCGTGTTGGAGACGTCCACAGCATTCACCTCGTCGTCAGCAAGTGGAAGTGCTGCTCCTCTGGCCTACAAGCACAAGCATCACTGACACACAAACCAGCACTGCCAACAGATGCGAGGCAACTCACACTTACCACACGACAAATGGTGACGGCGAGAGCGTACACATCATCACCACGACAGTCCTCCGCCTCACTCACTCGCGACGCCATACCAAAGCTCGCCAGTTTGAAATCCACCTCGTCACTTCTACCCGATTGAAGAACCTTCAAACGGCAACAACACGCACACTTACTGCAGCAAGTACCAACGCATCCGCAGCGCCTTAAACCCACTCAACAGACGAGATATGAGGTGCTCCACCACACCCTGTCTGCCTCCTCCATCTTATCATCTTACTACACCACCATCTTTGATTGTGCCATGCGTGTCATTGCAAACAACCCTCCCCTCCCATGACAGGTGAAAACGCTGTCACAGACAACTCACCTCGTGGCAGCGCCTCCGTGCTTCTTCCATCTCCTCCTCCGACCTGTAGGCTCTGTGCGCATCCCGCGGCCTCAGTTGAACCAATATGGTCGTCAGTCCCACATTCCTGTGTGCCATGCACCACTTTGTATGCACGTAGTCCAGTGCACTGGCAACATCACCCAACAACTTGGTGAGAGCCGCGTCCGAGAGACCACGGAACGCTGCCTGACGAGTGCCACTGCCTTGCATCCCATAAGCAGCACCATCACCATCATCGCTGACATCGGGACACAGTGGTGTCGAAGGTGTGCTGTGCACCGCTGCAGCCTCATGCAGACAGTCAAGTAAGCTGCCCCCAACACAGTACTCCAACTGCAGCATCAACGACCCCGCCTCCATCCACGAGTTGTAGAACCGAACAACATTCGTGTGCCTCAACACGCTCAGTGCTTGGCATTCATTCAGTGCATTGCACCCGTCCACCACAGAAGACCCACACACTGACCGCTTGATACAGTACACAACGCCTGTCTGACGATGTCGTGCCCTGTAAACTATACCACCGTCTGTCCGACACAACTCATGCAGCGTCGAGTACACCTTCACGAGGCTAAAGCAGATGGATGAAAGAAGGATTGTGAGCCAACCCACCTCGATCCATTGGACAACCACGCGTCATCCACCAAGTCCGCGTGTCTCGCCTCCTCCTCATCACAGTGCACACGAGCGTAACGATTGCGTGACTGCGTCTGCACCAGCGACGGTGTCGCCTCCTCGCACATCACATGCCTCTCGACTTCGGAGGCAATCCGCTCAGACAGACACGCGTAACACCTTTGATTGAGGTCGCTCAACGCGTCTTCCCGTTGTTTTCTTCTCGTCGCGACCTCATCGCATTCACTTCCACCAAAAAGCATACTGGGACTTGCAGACAATCTTTGGGAAATCTGCTTTCGTTGAAGCAGGATGAGTGAACCCCTAGTCATGCTCTCCGCAAAGCTTAGACGAAAGTCCAAGTATGTCTTCAATGCGGAGTCAACAAGGCTCAACCTATCCCCCAACGCTCTGATGCGGTGGATTTCTTCAGAGCTGGAGGCGTCCACAAAACTTCTCATCCACCGCTTCCGAAACGGCCTACAGGGTCTGGGTGAGGAAAACCCCACCTTCACTGGCTGATCAGCGGCCTCAACACCACGAGGTGACCTCGAGACAGACCCACACTCCGACGCGTCACACTCGAACATTCCACAGGATGCAAATGACTTGCTCTCCTGCTTCGTTTAAACAAATATCACGTAGAGAGAACCATACCACAACAAAATACCACCCATTTGTTATTTTGTGTAGTGTTCATTTTTATAAAAAGTTCTCCGCCTCTACTACCTGCCAGTTGAAGTGTAACGTGAGCTTTGTTTTAATTGTTGCGAAGCGTTTGTTTCGTCCTTACCACACGTTGCCCGCCAACGATATTGGGTAAATATTGGCCTTTTGAAGTATGCTACGAATCCGACTCACTGGAGGCGTCAACCGCCTTTGCGCTGTAACGCGTGATTTCTCGGTGTGCTTTACGCACACAGTTGATACTGACGCAATCCACACTGCAATACGTGTGTTGTTTGTTTAACTTACGTTCTTGAGTAAGGCTGACCCGGTTGGTCACCTGCGTCATGCCAGTAGCCCTTCTGTTCGTCGAATATGGGTGCATATTCCTTCTGCATCCACCGAGAGGATGAGGGGCACTGCATTGGTGACGATGGATGGCGACTTTAGTGGAAATACAGCCTATTAGAGTGCTGGGAAAGAGGCGAGCGTATTATGACTCCACAGCGAAAGCATACTTGGATCTCCTCTAAGCTAAGGATTACTCATACTGCTTTAGCGCAAGCGCATTTGGGAAGCATATCCGAAAGCTCAGGTATGCCTTTTGGTGCGAGTAAATGCGATGATTTGGCGACGAAAGGAAACCTGCAAGGAGACGCGATCAACCACCTCACTTAGTGTTACTCACTGACCGACCAAGTGATTAATGATGCTTACATAGGCGGTGTGTAGGGAATGAGTAATGGAGATTTGTGACGCACGTTGACAATACTCGTTTAATTAGAAATATCCGACGACGCCCTTGTTACATGATCCATGTTTAATGAACGCTTTTCCTTCGAAATATGCATGTAGGTGGAGAAGGAAGGCGTGCTTTATTGTCACGGCATGTTGATGTGACTAGAGGAGAGAGTGTTCCACGAGGAAGTCCACAAGCCAGAGCAGCGGGTGCAGAAGCAAGTAGATCAGGATGGGTGGTAGACTTATAAGGAGGCAAGGTCTTGTGAGCAGAAGGCCTTTAGTAGGGGGAAGGACACATAGGAAATATAGACGCTAAATAAATTCTCCTTCGGCGAATGGATCCGTAGAAATGGAAAGGACTCAAACGGATTTGTCTTCGTTGCTCAGATTGCAGCAGAGTCAGGCAGGAGGGAGACAACAGACAAGGCGTGAATTCACCTCAAGCGCTAAATGATGAAGGACACAGAGAACAAATCGACACGTCCAATCCACCCATTCTTAGTTTTCTGTACTTTTGATTTGCTTGCATGTATATTTCGAAGGAAAAGCGTTTATTGAACACGGATCTTGTAAGGAAGGCGTCGCCACAAATGCTGGGGTGAACGAGTGTCCTCAACGCACATCACAAATCTCCATTAGTCATTCCCTACACACCGCCTGTGTAAGCATCGTTAATCACTTAGTCGGTTGGTGAGTAACACTAGGTGAGGTGGCTGATCGCATCTCCTTGCAGGTTTCCTTTCCTCGTCAAATCATCGCATTCACTTGCACCAGAAGGCATACCTGAGCTTTCGGATATGCTTCCCAAATGCGCTTGCGCTAAGGCAGTATGAGCAACCCTTAGCTTAGAGGAGATCCAAGTACGCTTTCGATGTGGAGTCATAATACGCTCGCCTCTTTCTCACCACTCTAATAGGCTGTATTTCCACTAAAGTCGCCATCCATCGTCACCAATGCAGTGCCCCTCATCCTCTCGGTGGATGCAGAAGGAATATGCACTCATATTCGACGAACAGAAGGGCTACTGGCATGACGCAGGTGACCAACCGAGTCAGCCTTACTCAAGAACGTAAGTTAAACAAACAAGACGCGTATTGTAGTGTGGATTGCATCAGTATCAACTGTGTGCGTTACAGTGCAGAGGTGGCTGGCGCCTCCAGTGAAAGTCGGATTCGTAGCATGCTTCAAAAGGCTAATATTCATTCAATATCGTTGGCGGGCAACGTGTGGTAAAAACAAAAAAAAGCTTCGCACCAATCGAAACAGAACCGGCAACACAAACTGGCAGACAGTAAAAGTGAAGAACTTTTAATAAAAATGAACACTACACAAAATAACAAATGGGTGGTATTTTGTTGTGGTACGGTTCTCTCTACGTGATGTTTGTTCCAACGAAGCAGGAGAACAAGTGATTTGCATCCTGTTTAGGAAGCGGTGGATGAGAAGTTTTGTGGACGCCTCCAGATCAGACAAAACCCACCGCATCAGAGCGTTAGGGAGGAGGCTACCTTAGGCTGACTCCGCATTGAAGACATACTTGGACTTTCGTCTAAGCTTTGCGGACGACGTGACCAGAGGTTCACTTATCCTGCTTCAACAAGAGCAGATTGCCCAAAGATTGTCTGCGAGCTCCAGTATGCTTTTTGGTGGAAGTGAATACGATGAGCTTGCGACGAGAAGAAAACAGCGAGGAGATGCGTTGAGCGACACCGTCGTTGGTGCAGATGCAGTCGCGCAATCGTTACGCTCGTGTGCACTGTGATGAGGAGGCGAGACATGCGGACTTGGTGGATGACGCGCGGTTGTCCAATGGATCGAGGTGGGTTGGCTCACAATCCTTCTTTCATCCATCTGCTTTAGCCTCGTGAAGGTGTACTCGACGCTGCATGAGTTGCGTCGGACAGACGTTTGCATTAATTTACCGTAAAGTCGACTTCCTCTAAGCCACTTCTCCATCCACTTGATATTCACCCAAATCGAAGCGTTGTTTCATGTGACCCCGTTTCCCCTTCTCCAACTCACAGGTTGTCTGCTCACCACCATCAAAGCACTGTCAATTGCCTACTGTTAGCAAGCCGATGAGTAAGAAAACATGGTTGCATGATGCGCTGTATTTCTTCTGACCTTGAGGCGTCAACAGAGCTTTTCCTCCGCCTTTTCCAAAACGACCCACCACGTCTGAGTCCACCTTAACTGGCGTATGGTCAATGCATGGTTCATCACCGAATGTTGGCATAAGGTGATCAGTGGCTGCAACTACGCGAGATATTGCAGACGCAGCCTCAGACGCCAATGCAATGATGTGGCGATGAAAGGAAAGCTGCAAGGAAAGGCAATCAGCCACCTCACTTAGTGTTTCCCACTAATCGTCTAAGTGTTTGAGGATGCTTATATAGGCGATGGTTACGGAATGATTAGTAGAGATCAGTGATGCACGTTCAGAACTCTCGTCCATCTCAGCATTTCTGACTACGCCTTCGTTACAAGATTCGTGTTCAATGAGGGCTTTTCTTGCTGAGTATACGTGCAAGCAACCAGGAAGTAGGGAAAGGGGTGTGGATAGATGAAGGAGGGAGAAAAGGCAGGTGGTGGGACGCGAGACATTCGGACGCACCAAAGGTCGTCAATTCGTACGACAGATGCCACTGTGAATGCACTGGCCACAGGCCTGACATCTGCGCATAGAAGTGACACATTGAATTCTCTGCTCCACCAGAGTTTGATGACATCCTCAAATCATTAACCGGAGAGTGTTGTATCCCGATCCAGTGAAGTGGGTAATGGCCACACGAGCAGCTGGCCTCCGTGACCGAAACTCAGCGAGTCACTGTTTTAGCACTGTTTCCTGACCGATGACGTGTTGAAGACTAAGAGGAAACAGCAAGAATGCGTAGTAAATGATCTCAATTAGTCATCAGCAAGCTGAGGTTGTGGAAGTATACAAAGTTGATTTGAATGCAATTCGCTGAATACTGGATTAACGTCGGTGTAATAAGGCGAGGCGCATTGGCTGTCCACAGTAGACCAGTGTGTTGGGCAAGACTCACTCGCCGGCTCCAAGCACTTCACATGGATGACGAGATGCTTTCCTCATCATTGTCTCTTATGTGTTTCCTCAAAGGAAACACTCGTCTGTAGGTGGTTATTGTAAAAGGCCGCGTTCAGTGGTTATTGGCTTGTCAAGTCATTTCGCTTGCGCACTTCTTAGGTGATTGTCTTCTACCCACATTACACGAGGATCTGACAATCCCTACTTGATAGTCATGAGACGCAAGCTCGCATTGCCTTGCTAAATCACACAACTTCTCCAGGTATTAATTATGCAACAGACAACTGCCGTCCTCCTCCTACTTATTGCTCGTACCAAGCTGCATGGCAAATGCATGTGCGAAAGGGATAGACACGAGGAGAGAAGGTGACATCGAGATGGCGATGAGTTGTACCGAGGCAAGATTAGGGTTGCTTGTCTGCGTAAACAAAGTCATTTGTGGAGACGGACTTCGCAGCATAACGTGATTGAGCTAAATTACAATTCATTGATTAGGCTGGATGACGAAAACAAGTTGAGGTTAATACCTTGACCTAAATCACCAGCGGCAGACCCACTCTCACTGTCCACAAGCAAACGGAAGGTGGATGAGGCCAAGTAACCACCACCTCTCTAGTGCTATCACCGCTTCTACTGTTTCCTTAAAGTCAGCATGCGTAGAACCTTCAGTGAGATTGTCACAGCGCCACTGACAATTCCATCTCAGTGTATCGATTGACTGATTGATTAGTTTCTTGCTCAAGTGCCTAACTTATTGGTCGATTAGAAGAAGAATCGTTGAAATGTATTTTGAATTGCACGTGGGTTTGTAGGTCCATCAAGATCCTCTCTTCCGATGCTGCATCTTTTACCACTCATCCTGATCTACCTGCTTCTGCACCTGCTGCTCTGGCTTGTGGACTTCCTCGTGGAACACTCTCTCCTCCAGTCACATCAACATGCCATGACAATAAATCACGCCAAGATGCCGTACAAAGTCGACTACTTGCGCCACTAAAGCGATGCTAACTATCTCTGTTACCAATGACTTTGCTTACTGCCCGGGTCACAGGCGAACTTGCCTTTTGTGAGTCACCACCAGTTGGAATTGTGGGTTGAGTAAGTGTCTGCTTCATACAGGCTATTCGACTACGCACTATGATTGTGAAGCAGCGCCTTTCACCTAGATTCAGCAGCAGTGGCTGCGCGCGAGGTGTTACGGCACAAGTGCCAAATACCTGAGCCAGACGTGGATTTTGCAGGCAGCCCTTAACTTAGTGCCCCCAAATCATTTTACTTGCTCTTAATTTTATTCTGCAGTTTTACAAGCTTAGTGCAAACAGTAGGGATGTCTATGTAGCTTACATGCTGACTCTGGCGTGGCTAGATTAGGAAGAAACTTTCTGCCATTCCCTTGTCTTCGACAAGATGACGCTCAGCAGAAAGAACGGATGGAGTGGTAGAAGTGAAGGCGTCGTTGGCATTCACGAAAATGTCACGCAATACGGAATCCCATTTTTAGTGCACTATTAAATTTTTCCTAATCTTAACTTGAAATGTGGTTCACCCGCCTTGCTAGTTATAGAGGCGAACTTGGGAAGGAAGTCATAGACGCTGGAATATTTGGAGTAACTAAAAGAACTGGCCAAGTTACACCAGGAAAAGAGTCCCATTGGCACAAAGAAATTCTAGTCTAAAAATGATTGCTAGCCTATATTACGCATTCAAATCATCATTGCAGGAACTCTTAAGTCTAACGTAGCAACACCTTGTTTGCATGTTTGGAATTGGAGTGGATTACCGAGGCGATCATGTGATTAGGAAAGCCAGCTAATCTATTCCAGAAAAAGAGCCACATGGCTGCAGGATGTGCTAAGCAGAAACGATAGCAAGTCCCTGCTGTATGTGCACATCTTACTGCTATTTAAATGACCTTACGAGGAATTGGTCAAATGAGGAATGCTTACTGAACACTTTATAGCTGAGAGTGAGGTCGATTTTTATTCAACCTGAAACACTGCAAGTGCTTAAGCATCTCCCACTTTGTAGGCAAGCAGCGCTCTAGTGCGATGGAAGCTATGCATTATGATAACGGACCCTGCTGAAGGCTCTTTCGAATGCTCTTGGTCGACATTGGCGGGTGGATGGCTTCACGACAGAGCGAAGCTGCTCTCCTCTGAGCAATTACTGAAAGTAACAACAGCAGTTTACCCAGGCATTCGCAAGACTGTGCAATGGATTAGGCTCTTGTTCTGCCCTCCATGCTCTCCAATTGCTTGAAACGAAGGGAGTGGTGGCGAGTATGTGGCGGTCTCCATCTGTAACATAACAAACTGTGAAGAGTGATAAGGGCTATGCTCGTTGAAGAGGGTGGGTAAGGGCAAATTGAAATGGTGACGTACATTCAATGAATGCTAATCGCCAAGGATGATGTGTCAGCCATCTAAACCCATTTCAAACACACCGATATACCAAAGCAGCCAGAGTTCTGCCACCATCACTATGGGGTGATGAGATGGGAGCGAATCAAAAACGGCGTTACTCTATGTCTTTCTGGCAACGAGACTGACAAGTATGTGATCTCCTATCAATACTCGACACTCGGCGGTCCCATATCACCACCGCAGTCATCGTCATCTTGCCTGAAACTATGACCGTCGTAGCTAGGGATGTTATTGACGCCTGGTTTGGCGTCGATAACTGTACTCCTCTTAAATCTCTGTATTTAGCGCTACACTCACCTCAAGGATCACCAACACCATGAATGAGCTCTTTTCTGTGTGCACCTTGTCGTGTGCTTTAACAACACGACGCTATTCCTGGTTTGCCCTACAGGATGTGAGGAGACTGCGTCTCGTTTCTCACCTCTTGTCCATCGAGAGTCCTGTAGTGCGCCTTTGTGTATGGTCAATTGACGTCTAGTCTCCCACATTATGGAAAACTTAGCGTCTCAAACTGCTTTTTGCCGGCAAAGTAATAGCTAGGGCGTGGGGTAGGTTGAGTTGATGACATGCCTCAGCAGTCCACCTAGCTACGATGCTATGTCTCCGAATGGGTAACTTGGTTGTCTATTCCGCTTGTTGGCCAGCCAAGAAGCGACTTAAGCGTTAAGAAGTTAGCAGGTTAACAATTTCTACGAAGGGTGAGATGATTTGCATCGAACTGTACGAAAAGTGTCATGTCTGTTGATTCTGGTTAGGTCTAGCTCTTCCAACTTTCCGCATAATTCCTTTGGAGGAACCGAAATGAGGCGTCGGTGCGGCTGCTTCCGTACGTGTTAGGTATGACACACTCAACCTGCAAATGACGATGTCGCCTCTGATGTTGAATATGGTCCACGAATAACAATTCACAAAGACCAAGTGGTCCTCAATGTTAGGCGAGAAGCGCCGTCACCTGCTTTCTAATTCAGCATAACCACATTCAGTCTGCCGTCTTCATTACAGCGCCAACGAAGAGCGCTCGCATTTGATGACGAAGTGATAGAAAATGTCCACACGCGGAACACCATGTCGTGACCAACCGGTGAAGTGGAGCTGGACGAGTGGCCAAGGCTACGTGTAAATTGAACAGGGTGAACAATCCATGCTTCATCATGTACAAATTTTGCTAATCCAAAGAAGCATGCGAGTTTCAAATAGCACACAATTTTGTACTCGAATCCTCCACTTAAGTAGTTTTCAGCAAGTCAGAAACATGATCGCCAATACATTTGACAATACTTTAGTGTCGCTCTATACTCTAGTCACCCAATAACAAAAACAGGCTTGAAACAACCTCCAGTCTTCTCGTCGATCTGCGTTGCTTCACTGTTAAATGGCCAAGTTGCACCTCAATGAGAATGTCTTCTGACAACTAGATGAATGATTAAATTCGTGGATCTGAGGTGGGTGTGTGAACGTTCAAACAGTCGTTCTTTCCCAAACGCACCTGCATGACATCCACAGGAGTGACAGAGAGCATTCGACGACAGCAGTCATGCGTGCGCTTCTCAGCATGTCGCGCCACCTGACAGACGTGGTATGTCGAGAAGAAGTTTCCCATCTCCACTATTCCATCACCGCCGTCGGTGTTCCCATCTGGCCAGTAGGAAACCGTTGCAGCACAGTCCTCCTCTTCTCCGTCCACAACCATCGATGTCACAGCACTTTCATTCACCATTCGCAAGCTAAACCAATCCCAAAGGTGCCTCCGGTTAAGTGAAAACGCAAACCAATGTTCCCTTCTGGAGTGGATCAAGTGTGTCACGAACATGCCCAAGTGTCTAGTGTGACCTGCCATTCGCTATGCTGACTCAGACAAGAGGCGCAGCCCCCTACACATCTGGTCCTTCTAATAAAGTAGACATTGGTTGAGATCCTCCGCTTCCACGTCGCATCAAACCCAGAGGCGTTTGCATTAATTTACTGTAAAGTCGACTTTCTCTACTCCACTTCTCCACCCACTTGACGTTCACTCAAAACATAACGTTTCCCCTTCTTCAACTCACAGGTTGTCTGCTCACCACCATCAAAGCACTGTCAATTGCCTACTGTTAGCGAGCTGGTGACTAAGAAAACACGGCTGCATGATGGTAGAAAGACGAACTCACTCATCCAGCATGATTAGCAGTTTAACACGCTGTCGCACCAGCATGAAGAGAAAATCACCCACAGTGCTGCGTGTCGGCGATGTGGCAATGATGAAATCGGGATGTCGATGGTTGGGTGCAACGCGAGCGCTGCCCGACTGCCTCTCGTAGTCTGGCGCGCACACGTAGCTTGCGTCGATGAAGACTGCTGTCGTGGTGATATCCCTCTGAAAGCGCACACTCACTGTTCATTTCGCTAATCAAAGGACGTGGTAAGGACAGCACATTACACGAGGACAACCCCTACTGAATTGTCGATTGAAGTAGCATAGGAACTCGTGACAATAAAGTTACCACGTCATTCCGAGATGTTGGAGCTCCTACAAGTTGCATCCAGGATACTCCCAGCAACACAACGGACTGATCATCTGCAAAGACGGAAATAATCAAAGCTTTACTCCACTTATTAGTTGGCTGCTCGGTCAAGGTCAAACGCTTTCCACATTCAAAACAACATGCTATTACAGTGGGTGAAAGAAGTAAGGAAGGAGCGCACAAGGTGGTGGATGCTTTAATTTGCCCGCAAGCAGATCAGCTATCTTTGAGGTCAGTTGGAAACGATTCGCCTGTTGATTGATCATCACATGGAGAAGCTAAAATACGTCGAGAATGCATTTGCATTTGAGAATGAAATAGAGCAACACAAGCCTCCACCTGTGTAACCAGCATGCATGGGAAGTTCTAAAAGTCTAGCGCAAGCTAATCCCGCAAATAACCCAAAAGAATTCACGTCCATTCTTAACTATTGCAAGCTTTTACCTCAATAAACAAATAAACGTAGGACATCTCCTGCCTGCACGAGAGGTTATTCAGAGAAGCACATGCCTCAAATGTGTCACCTCCTTATTCTTACTTGATCTTCCATCTTTTGGCAAGGAGTCCTTACACACTTTCAGAGTCTGATAAAACAGCAGTGGAAGTAGCAAGCTGTATTTAAACAACATTTGAAGTTCCACTCTCTGGCACCTACAATAACGCTTAAGGTTGAATTGCGAAAATCAGCACTCGGTTCGGACTAGTTTCTATTAGGTCACACCCCAGCACATGTGTGACGAACCATTTCTCGTAAATAAGACCCCCAGGCTCACATGTGTGACACCAAGTAATGCAGCAAACAGACAATTTGCGTTTCTAGACAACAAGAGATACTACAATGATCCTGATCCAAAGCCAGTTACTTCTTCACATTCGAAATGTTGAATGTGCTAAAGCAATGGGCAAATGAATCTCACACACCGTGGCAAAAAACAATGCCTTTCTCACTCTCCTCAAGCAGGCTACGAAAGTGCAACATGCCACCTTGCAAGTGGAGACGATCCTCGACATTGCACTTTGGCTAAGCAAACATTCATTACACCCATCAACCTCACCCAAATCTGGTGGCATTGAAATAAACGTGAATAGCACCGGACTGTGAAATGCGCACTTGGCCCGTGTCTCGGTGAGCAAGGTTTCACCTCCTACAAACACATGCAGCTACTTGATTACCTGCACATGCTCGACTGGGACACTTACACCCAGTTACCCTTCTGCGGTACTTGTTTAGGTCTGTCTACTCACACCACACTATCCAATGAAAAAGGACTACCATTATTGGAAACTCCAATCAACTTCCTACTCAGTGCCAATTGGTTGTCTCTCCAACCAATGGTGGCCTTACTCGATATTGAATGTTCAAACTGCGGTCCGGTCCATTGAGCAGACAGAACACGTAGGCATTGAAATCCCCTATGTCCACCGGCGAAACGCTGAAAGTTAAGCAACAAAACACTCTACGTACACTTCCAGCCCCCTCCCCATACACCACCTTGCTGCATCAACTTACATTTTAGTTTGCAGCAATTCTCCCGGGTGAATGTAGGAGACACTAAATTTTACATGTCTAGAAAGAGAAAGAAAACAAAACATCACAAATACTCGAGAAGTCATTTTATCTGATGGAATATAGCCTCACTACTCTTGTGCACGCTTACAATCTTTTAGACCCCTATAATGGCATGTCTTATTGCGACTACAGATAAGATTGGGGATACTCGCCAACCTTATCTGCATTTTAATCACACGATAAAATACTAAGAAACAAGATGCCATTCTACAGCGCATACTGCTACCAAGGAATGCTGTTTAAATCCCATTCACAGGCAGACATTCAAGTAAAGCAACGTCATTTACCTCGGAGG
Source organism: Taenia hydatigena (assembly GCA_036345935.2). Taxonomy (NCBI): domain Eukaryota; kingdom Metazoa; phylum Platyhelminthes; class Cestoda; order Cyclophyllidea; family Taeniidae; genus Taenia; species Taenia hydatigena. The sequence goes on along the minus strand of JADWOT020000006.1, from coordinate 20,175,200 downwards.
GTTGCGTTTATAAAGTTCGCTAAAATGACAAGAAAGACATTACACTCCTCATACATCCCCCACTCCCAAAAAATGCCCAATCAACAAATGCAAAAAATAATCAACAAACATGGACACAATAAGCTTGCTTCTAAACACACCGATGAGAGAACATGTACTTTACCGGTGCCGCACCTTCGGAATAAATAAAATGAAGCTATTGGAAAACAAAGTTGCTTCAAAGTTGAGGATCGCATCTACTTATCTTCACTAATCCTATCTTTGAATCTCTCACACGCAAAGCATCGAATAGGAGCCTACTGATATTCTTCTAATTCCAGTGGAATTTGCGACTGCATCCATTTGAGGCGAAGACGCCTGTACAGTGTGAAGCCCATCGTAAGCAACACGACTGCCCCCATGGGAATCCCTATCACCATTGACGTATATATTGGCACATCTAAGGGGCAAAGAATGCGATTACAAACAGCTCCACACTTACACACACACACACTCGAATGTGCCAAAATATGCTTGTAGCGCAATAAGAATGATGATGCATTTGCTCTAAGCACATGGCACTTCAAACAATCAGCTACTGAAAGGACTCCCTGCTACTACACCTCCACTTGAAGAGTCGTAGGATTGTTTGGAGAAATTTACCCACCAGCAGTTTGTAAATAAACCGGACGCGTCGTAGCATAGCCAAGTGGTGAGTACAGCCTCAACCTGACCCTGTGAGGAGGAAACAGCACCGTAATTAACACAATACACACTATGTACTCAAACCAATTAAGTGAACAGGTCATACGCATATTTGGTGCTGGAGTCGAGCGGACCATTGAAGTAGTGACTGTTGCGGGGAAACCCTGTCCCGTCACCCAGCACGAACAGACAGTCGCGTAGGGATTCCGCCTCCATGCTCCCCTCATCTCCAATCACTAGCACCTCCCAACCCTCGTTCACTCCGCGACTTCTATAAGGCTGTTGCGGAGGATGAGAATGATTTTACAATAGAAGGTGGACCAAGACACCACCCATGCTGTTCAGTGTGCAACTGTGGACCTCACTTACGTCCATGATCGGATGGTTGTGAAAGACGCCATCATCATAGGGGTAACTATCGTACAGAACGAGTACAGGGCTCTCCGGACCTTCATAATAGCGAGCCATTTGCACTACGAGGCTGATATTATTCATTGGTCCTGTCGCCGACATCGATATAAGCGAGAGTGGCAGAAAAAGCGCAATGGACTTGGTAGATTCAGTCTCAATGCCTTCATTCGTAAAGTTGTCTGCAGCCAGTGCCACCATGAGTTCTTCGTCCAGTCCTGAAACACGATCCAGAACAGTCCACTCACGTCAATCAATTGACACGCTCATTTTAACCAGCCAAAGCAATCGCATTAACCTCCGTTCCACATCTTTGCGACGGTCACATTCGAGAAAGAGCCACAGCCACCACCTTGCTGTTGGGCGTTGGGGAGGTTGCAAGCACAAACGTGCACATCCAGAGTTATGTTAGCGGGCAAATCGTGGATATAGCATCGACGGTATTGCAGGTTATCAGTGTAGCACTCACGGTAGGGTTGCACTGTGACAGCCACATAACCTTCGATCTGACCATTGGGGGAAGCGGGTGGACTCCAGGTAACTTCCAAAGAATTGTAGGCCCAAGGTCGGGCCTTCACCCCCCGTGGAGAACTGGGTGCTGTTTGTTAAACACATGAAAGCACTTCATTTATGGCGAACGAAGATCGTTCTACTTCATCACCATCCCTTCCATATGAGCTGAAATGGTCTACTTCTGCGCTAGTCTGCCAGAGCATCTCCCACAAGTAAAATTACCCAGTGGATGTGAGATCGCTTCAATCGCTTCCATTGCACCAAAGAGCAATACCAATACAGCTGACGTTTTAAAGTTACTCAGAGGAATGATGACATTTACCCAAGACATATAGCAAAGCCAAGTAAATTACGCCTTCTTCGTAGCCTCACTACTTGATAACAGAAGGGCTGTTGCCTTCAGTGTCTCAGAGATATCCTGATCTCCCGCCTATTTTCAAACAACGCCTGTACAGCACTCCAAAAAGCAGAACAAATAAGCATCCGTAAGGTAGGCAGCAAAATTATCACATTTCCTCTTACACCAAATGAAAATCGGGTCCACACTCAAATAAGAAAATCGAGGTCTTTGGACTCACGTCACGTCGGAAGCAAAAGGTGGCAGTAGCTACAACTTACGCATAATGTGCAATACACCAAACTCCTCTTCAATTTAGGGTTGGATTTAGCACTTTATTCGACAATGACCACTCAATGCATCCACCTAGGACGACCTGCATTCGTCATAATTGGGAGCCCAACGCCTTGAGCCAATACGTCATGGAAACAATATGAAAACATCGTACGCCGTTCACCTTCGCGCTTAATCGCCTCCAGCCTAATTCTACTCTACTGAACAATAATTCCTACTGTCTAGTTGCAGGCCAACAAGCAATCGCGCACTTACTGTCGGGCCAGGTGGCTGCAAAAGCCATGGCGGAGGTCGGACCACACTCTGTGCCAGTGCAGACAGCCAGATCGGCGGAGTAGAGAGTGAATGGCTGCAACCTCTGGAAGATGTACTGACGCACACTGGGCGGCAAAAAACACCGCTCCACCAGGTCCGCATCACGGTACAGTTCGACTAAGAATCGAGAGTTGGAGGCGATCGAGATACTCCACTGCATCACCAATGACGTGGTCGAGATGGCCACCAATAGTGGTTGGTCGGGAACTGAAGAAGATCACCAAGAAGAAAGGCCTTTCAGTTACAAAGGTTGCCGACAATGCGATGCTATACACGCGGTCTTCTTCTACAACTTTCACTATCGAAGCAGACCAAACAATTGATGGAGGAATCGCAGAACCAAACCTTATTTCCTCTCCCACGTCTTCATGTGGTCCATTCCATTCTATTCAGCAAGTACAAGGCTTCGCTCAGCACAGTTATTACCAACAATGAAGTAGCTTAGCATAAGCATCTTCACCTTTTCAAACACTCCAATAAGAGTTGCACAAATGCGCTATTAATTCTCCGAACCATTTACATGCTTTTGGCAACATAAGAGCTGTTTCCCCAATCTACTTCCCCTTCTGACCAGAATACACTCGCCTCGAAGTCGACAGCCGAGTATTGCCCTCAGCTTCATTAGCCAACCAGTACTTCGCGTCTTCCCCTTGAAGGTCGTCATTTAGATCAATGTGGATATTTATCACCCACATACGATCACCTCCATACATAGCCAACCACGTGCAGCTTCAGGATGAATGAGAATTACTTCGAGAAGAGCCAATCACGACAGTCTTCGTGCGATAAGCAATTGCGTGCCTGTTACGCCTCACTGTTTCTCTCACATTCGCATTTGCATTCCACAAAACCATTTTACAAATATTTGCCACAACTTTTGACAACTTTTCATTCACTAGCTGGTGCATTCAAAAGGCAAAGATGAGTGAAAAGTTTTAGCTCTACACGACTATTAACGATTGGGAAGAGAATTGGAAGTTAGCAGAAATGGTTCCACAAGAGATGCACCATTCCGAGGGCAAGTGCCTCTAGATGGCTCCTTCTTCTTCTTCTTTTCACACAGCTTCCAGCAATCAAAACAATAAAGTCGCAGAAAACGCTCGTCCAAGCGGCTTGGTAATAATCAAGAACCACTAGACAGACACTATTACCCTATTAGTAGCATGTTCAACGTCAACTTCTGCCTATGCAGATCGTTACTGCCAACCACCAATGCTACCCACTTGCAACCCCAGCGACAACGTTAACCGCGCATCTCTAACTTCCTTTGCTGTCAACAAACCGTGCAGCCCCTCCAATCAGGCAATGCAATAATGCGCACTCGTGTCTGCTAAAAGGCACATTCTCGTCTACTTCAAGCGCTTACCTGATTCAGCTCCTGTTAGCTTATCCACGGCACGCGTTGATCCACTCGTCAAACATTCTACCACCTCTGTCGTAGAAGCGGCCAAAGGATTTTCCTCAACGAAGCTCGGGAGAGGTTCATTAAACTTTGCTCCAAAAGCACCGCGCATGGGAGCACCACATGCTGCATTCAGGTCTTGAAGATGAAGAGACAGCAAACTGAGGTTAGCTCTGTCCTAAGCTCTGCACACTTGAAAGGGCAAAAGTGCGGCACTTTAATGCCCACAAGTGCGGCCTGTGCACCGAACGCACTTCGACCGTAGGACGGGGCGGCACAATGTGGTGCAATATCTGGCTAATCCATGCATTTTGCAACCACCCTTGGTGTGCTTTTACCACAGTGAACAGCCATACCCCAAAAACGGTTAGCAATACTTTATTCACATTTTACAGCGGTAACAGACAACGCTAAACAAAATTGGGGCTTTGCAATATCGAATCATTTGCATAAGGCTATTTAACCTAGCTATATTTATACAAAATGATGCTAGCAGACAAGTACTTTTCAACAAAATTTTGATAAAAATCGTCCCATACTCCTTCTCATGAGGTTGCCAAGCCCTGAGGCTGCAAACTCAGAGGAAATCTCACTCCACATCGTAAGTTTCATCCTTACAAAAACAAGTAGGCATAAAAGTGACAGCTTTATTCCGCAGATTATCCTATTGATTCATGTCTTAGGCAAATCAATCGTTTGTGATGTCAATTGAGCATGTCGATGCATCAATGAAAGCATACAAATAACACACCCAAGAGAGCAGGGACTCAAATCAAAAAACGTGCCCAACGCGCAAATATACTTGTTTCAGAAATGTTTGTCAAAGAGGTAACTGCACTGCTTTTCGGTAAACGTAGATTCATGATCTATTCTTAAGAAAGACCTTAAAGTCTAGGCAACATCACCAGAAGAAGAAATATCAGCAGCCACTCGTTAGCTTTAGTCAGTGCACATCAAAACTAAGTAACATTGCTTTCAACAATAGTTCCATTCAAGGTTGGAGCTGCACAGGGCTTTAAAGACAAAAAGAAAGGTCAAAATATTGCAGAAAAAAAATGAGTCTATACAACGCCACATCCACATCCGAATTCAAATTTATAGGCTGTTCGTAACTCTAGTTTATGATACGACCAGTCATGAGGAAAAAACAAGCGAATCCCTAGTTACACAACCAAGATGAATGCAAGACTTAGCGCTACAATTACAGCAAATGATTCTCGAAAGTGAAAAAGGTCTGTGCAAGCTTCTGATACTGTTACAATGCTTTGAAAATTAATCTGCACACATTTACGGTGAGTTGGCAATCCTTCAATCCCATACCCCTCGAAAGAGGGTAACGATACGTACAAGCTGCATACACTGCGACGGAGAAGACCCCGTAAGGAATGATGAAGCGAACCATATCCGCCACTCTTCCATCACACAGGCGCACGCATCGCATCCCTCTTCCAAACGATCAACGACTCCTTTGCAAGCAGTTTGCAGTGCATTAAAACCACTGCTAAATTAAATAATGGCAGTACATGTAACAAAACAAATGCCAAAGCATCACATTGATTACCAATAACCATCATATAAGTGCCATTGAAAGCTAGTGCTAATTTGCACAAATAAGATAGGCCTTTTCCCCTTTGCTCATATTATTTCATAGTTCGTCAGATTCGGTTTCTGTTTGTCAGCTAATTTTTAAAGCGAGATATTAAATGGACAGAGACATCTGTCAGTTTTGAATTCATGAGTTTTTAACCAAGGCGAAATCTGAATTTCCATTTCCTTTTTTGCCACAAAATATAATTCTGTTAAAAGGCGTGCCGACTTCTTATTATTTCATCCCATTATTGCTCCGATAGCCACCCACCTACACCAAGGTCGGTTGATTTCTCGGCTCGCCTTTGCAGAGCTGCCAGAGTAGCCTTCTAACGGTTGTCGCCTGTGGCAGCGGGTTTTCTGTTGTCTCGCAGTCTCTACTTTCCATTCTTTTTCCTCGGTGGGTAAATAATGTCTGATCGGAAGGGGTCGACTGAGAGCGAAATCGCTGCTGCTAGAGCGCAAACTGAGTCGATTCGCGAGAGATTGGCAGCACGAAGACAGAAGCGGAATAATTTGATCGCTGCAGCCACACAGAATGCGCTTCCACTGAAAAATCCTGACGTGTCTGCCGTCGCAGCATTTGTGGCATCGGGGAAGTTGTCCAAAACCCCGGTATCTTCAATCACTCCATTAGTGTCCGAAAGTACGACTGATGCATCGTCCTTAGTCAAACGGACTGAAGAGGGTTGGTCCTAGCTTCTTTACTAGTTTTGCGCTTGCTAGTCTTGCATCTCACTGCTTTCTGTTTACTTGTTATTTTTCCAATTAGAACATGGTGAAGTGTCTGCTCCGCACCAGGTTTCGACTGCACACCCCGATTCATCGTGAGACTCCAATTATTCCATGTATCGCCTTATTTTTAGTCAAGAATTCATCCCTGATGTTTTGAAAGAGCAGGTTAGAGAGGGAAATCTTGTCAGCTCTGATGAACCCCCTCCCTCGAAAGCACTCAAAGTGGATCCTGGTGCTGATGCAACTGATCTTGAAATTCTCCTGTCAGCCGTTACCGCGAAGGAACGCGAGGTGAAACGTGTTAATGAGGAGATTCACGCGCTTCTTTCGACGCCTTCCGTGATGGTTTGTCTGGTCGCACTTTATTACCTCTTGTGATAAGGAAAAGATCCTCAATAAAAAGTTTCGGTCTCGTGGCGGTAGCCAAGTCCAACTCTTCTGCATACATGGTACACGTGTGGAGTGTCAGCAGGCTTCCGGGAACAAACAGTGCACAAAGCTTCACTTCAAGAAGATAATTCGAGCGCATACCGATGGTAAGGCTAATTAGGTGAATAATTTTTAATGTGCGTTTTGTGTTGCAGAATCTCTGGGTGATTGCTCTTTCCTCAACACGTGCTTTCACGTCGACACTTGCAAAGTGCGCTGTAATTCTTGTTTGTTTTACGGCATCTAAGTTTTCGACTAAATTTTTGGGCTAATTTGGTGGAAACGAGTCTGTAGCATATGCATAATACCTTTTATGCCGTCGTTGCAGTGTGGTGGTCTCTTTTACAATTCTAGTATGTCCACTATGAAATTGATCCAGCCGATCTAACAACAGCGGAGGCTAGAGAAGCTGCTGGGGCCTACAATCGAGGTCAACTTCGTCCGGATACGTTGGACAAACGAAAAAACGACATGGCTGTGGAAAAGGCAGCTCCTGCAGCCTCTTCTGTTCCTTTGTACCCTCCACAGGTGGCGTTGTTGCTTATTGTGTGTGATTTTGGTTATTGGTGCAGCACTTGATCCTGGCATAACCGCAATCATTGTTGTAGCTTACTGACTGGTGCAATTTTATCCTGTAGTGGATAAAGTGCGACATTAGGCAGTTTGACATGACCATTCTTGGCAAATTCGCTGTGATCATGGCCGATCCGCCGTGGGACATCCACATGGAACTGCCATACGGCACAATGTCCGACGATGAGATGAGGAAGATGGACATTCCCTGTCTGCAAGACGACGGGTATATATTTCTTTGGGTCACTGGACGGTAGGTTGTGTAGGAAGTTGGTTGATTGGATGAAAGCTGAGTACATTTGAATCGTGAATGGACTTGGTTGGGTCCTAGCGAAATGTTTTGATGTTTGTGTGGTAGCATTTAAAGAACCTTGCTGGGTGCAATTGGGCAATACTGTTGTCAACCCTTCTGCGTAGGTGTTCTAAAATCCATCTGTTTGAAGTTAAGAGGCATTCAACGCCCAAGTTATTCGGTTGGTAAACACTGTTTGTCTTATTTCATTCACTTCAAAGTGTAGCATTTTTCACGAAATTAGGCTGCTGATTAGCTTGTCATCAAATCTTTTTTCGCGGAAGGGCTGTCTCTTTGGGCATGTTTTCTTTGAATTTGGCATATTGTTTGCTTGGAAAGTCTCTTGCTAGGTGTCGGTATTTGACCCTGTACATCGATATTTTAGTCATATAGTGACTTCACATCGACGCTTGTTTCATCATTGCATGTGATGCTGGCGATTTCGAGGAGCGTTTGACCATCCACAGTCAACAATACTTTATTTTAAAATAAGTAGTTTTAAGCTGGTGTTAACTAGTTGGGTAATCCAGTCGTAGTCGGTTTGCACCGATGTCTGTCGGGTGTATTTGCCAGGATGTTGAAATGTCATGGTGGTAGTAGCGATAGCAGCGGTGTTTGTGGTTGTTGTGATAGGGGTTAGTGCCGAGGTCATGTACTAATCTGTCCCATGTCCTCACTGCAGCGCCATGGAACTGGGTCGGGAGTGCCTTAAACTGTGGGGCTACGAGCGCGTGGACGAGGTGATTTGGGTGAAAACTAACCAGCTGCAACGTCTCATCCGCACAGGTCGTACTGGCCACTGGCTGAACCACGGGAAGGAGCACTGTCTGGTGGGCGTAAAGGGCTCGCCGCGTTGCATGAATCGTGGGCTGGACTGTGATGTGATTGTGTCAGAGGTGCGCGAGACCAGCCGCAAACCCGATGAGATCTACGGCCTCATTGAGCGCCTCTCTCCAGGCACTCGCAAACTGGAGCTCTTTGGACGGCCCCACAATCTGCAGGCCAACTGGTGAGGCGGTCTCCTGTAACGGCTTGCATTAATTGTACCAGAAAGCTGCTTTGCATTGGCTGATTATTTCCCCACCATCGGTGATCATTCCTTCATCATTTCAGGAGTCTTCTTAAGCGCTTGTTTACGCCCAGTAAAGTAGATAGCGTGATTTTGGGAGTTTCGCTTGAACCCTTGCTGTGTGTTTTTAAGTGTCATGTTCTGCATTTC
>JADWOT020000006.1:20063014-20166312 GCA_036345935.2 Taenia hydatigena | reverse complement strand
CCACTCATCCAAACCATCGTCAGCAGTTAGAGAGTTTGCAACCACGTACTTCCTAGCAGTTATCTGTACAACAAGACCACTTCGTCCAATAATGCCAGTACCAACAAAATCCCATAACCAAATAGCGAAATCCAATCCTCATCATGCACTTGCAACTTCCCCAAAGCAATCAAAAGGAGCATCGATGTATTCCCACCCCCCTCTCCCCCTCCATCGGTGGATGAGTGAGCACAAGGATTTAACAAAAAATGCAAGGCATACTTTATTTATTGATACTTGGAGAAAACCTTGGCCCTACGAGGCATCACCCTTATTGTCGATCCCGTTGGGGTACCGCCTGCGATAACGCTCCACCACCTCAGGATCAACCAGATACGTTCCGTCCAACTGATTTCCAAGAGTTATCCTAACATACCACGGAAATGCAGAACATGACACTTAAAAACACACAGCAAGGGTTTAAGCGAAACTCCCAAAATCACGCTATCTACTTTACTGGGCGTAAACAAGCGCTTAAGAAGACTCCTGAAATGATGAAGGAATGATCACCGATGGTGGGGAAATAATCAGCCAATGCAAAGCAGCTTTCTGGTACAATTAATGCAAGCCGTTACAGGAGACCGCCTCACCAGTTGGCCTGCAGATTGTGGGGCCGTCCAAAGAGCTCCAGTTTGCGAGTGCCTGGAGAGAGGCGCTCAATGAGGCCGTAGATCTCATCGGGTTTGCGGCTGGTCTCGCGCACCTCTGACACAATCACATCACAGTCCAGCCCACGATTCATGCAACGCGGCGAGCCCTTTACGCCCACCAGACAGTGCTCCTTCCCGTGGTTCAGCCAGTGGCCAGTACGACCTGTGCGGATGAGACGTTGCAGCTGGTTAGTTTTCACCCAAATCACCTCGTCCACGCGCTCGTAGCCCCACAGTTTAAGGCACTCCCGACCCAGTTCCATGGCGCTGCAGTGAGGACATGGGACAGATTAGTACATGACCTCGGCACTAACCCCTATCACAACAACCACAAACACCGCTGCTATCGCTACTATCACCATGACATTTCAACATCCTGGCAAATACACCCGACAGACATCGGTGCAAACCGACTACGACTGGATTACCCAACTAGTTAACACCAGCTTAAAACTACTTATTTTAAAATAAAGTATTGTTGACTGTGGATGGTCAAACGCTCCTCGAAATCGCCAGCATCACATGCAATCATGAAACAAGCGTCGATGTGAAGTCACTATATGACTAAAATATCGATGTACAGGGTCAAATACCGACACCTAGCAAGAGACTTTCCAAGCAAACAATATGCCAAATTCAAAGAAAACATGCCCAAAGAGACAGCCCTTCCGCGAAAAAAGATTTGATGACAAGCTAATCAGCAGCCTAATTTCGTGAAAAATGCTACACTTTGAAGTGAATGAAATAAGACAAACAGTGTTTACCAACCGAATAACTTGGGCGTTGAATGCCTCTTAACTTCAAACAGATGGATTTTAGAACACCTACGCAGAAGGGTTGACAACAGTATTGCCCAATTGCACCCAGCAAGGTTCTTTAAATGCTACCACACAAACATCAAAACATTTCGCTAGGACCCAACCAAGTCCATTCACGATTCAAATGTACTCAGCTTTCATCCAATCAACCAACTTCCTACACAACCTACCGTCCAGTGACCCAAAGAAATATATACCCGTCGTCTTGCAGACAGGGAATGTCCATCTTCCTCATCTCATCGTCGGACATTGTGCCGTATGGCAGTTCCATGTGGATGTCCCACGGCGGATCGGCCATGATCACAGCGAATTTGCCAAGAATGGTCATGTCAAACTGCCTAATGTCGCACTTTATCCACTACAGGATAAAATTGCACCAGTCAGTAAGCTACAACAATGATTGCGGTTATGCCAGGATCAAGTGCTGCACCAATAACCAAAATCACACACAATAAGCAACAACGCCACCTGTGGAGGGTACAAAGGAACAGAAGAGGCTGCAGGAGCTGCCTTTTCCACAGCCATGTCGTTTTTTCGTTTGTCCAACGTATCCGGACGAAGTTGACCTCGATTGTAGGCCCCAGCAGCTTCTCTAGCCTCCGCTGTTGTTAGATCGGCTGGATCAATTTCATAGTGGACATACTAGAATTGTAAAAGAGACCACCACACTGCAACGACGGCATAAAAGGTATTATGCATATGCTACAGACTCGTTTCCACCAAATTAGCCCAAAAATTTAGTCGAAAACTTAGATGCCGTAAAACAAACAAGAATTACAGCGCACTTTGCAAGTGTCGACGTGAAAGCACGTGTTGAGGAAAGAGCAATCACCCAGAGATTCTGCAACACAAAACGCACATTAAAAATTATTCACCTAATTAGCCTTACCATCGGTATGCGCTCGAATTATCTTCTTGAAGTGAAGCTTTGTGCACTGTTTGTTCCTGGAAGCCTGCTGACACTCCACACGTGTACCATGTATGCAGAAGAGTTGGACTTGGCTACCGCCACGAGACCGAAACTTTTTATTGAGGATCTTTTCCTTATCACAAGAGGTAATAAAGTGCGACCAGACAAACCATCACGGAAGGCGTCGAAAGAAGTGCGTGAATCTCCTCATTAACACGTTTCACCTCGCGTTCCTTCGCGGTAACGGCTGACAGGAGAATTTCAAGATCAGTTGCATCAGCACCAGGATCCACTTTGAGTGCTTTCGAGGGAGGGGGTTCATCAGAGCTGACAAGATTTCCTTCTCTAACCTGCTCTTTCAAAACATCAGGGATGAATTCTTGACTAAAAATAAGGCGATACATGGAATAATTGGAGTCTCACGATGAATCGGGGTGTGCAGTCGAAACCTGGTGCGGAGCAGACACTTCACCATGTTCTAATTGGAAAAATAACAAGTAAACAGAAAGCAGTGAGGTGCAAGACTAGCAAGCGCAAAACTAGTAAAGAACCTAGGACCAACCCTCTTCAGTCCGTTTGACTAAGGACGATGCATCAGTCGTACTTTCGGACACTAATGGAGCGATTGAAGATACCGGGGTTTTGGACAACTTCCCCGATGCCACAAATGCTGCGACGGCAGACACGTCAGGATTTTTCAGTGGAAGCGCATTCTGTGTGGCTGCAGCGATCAAATTATTCCGCTTCTGTCTTCGTGCTGCCAATCTCTCGCGAATCGACTCAGTTTGCGCTCTAGCAGCAGCGATTTCGCTCTCAGTCGACCCCTTCCGATCAGACATTATTTACCCACCGAGGAAAAAGAATGGAAAGTAGAGACTGCGAGACAACAGAAAACCCGCTGCCACAGGCGACAACCGTTAGAAGGCTACTCTGGCAGCTCTGCAAAGGCGAGCCGAGAAATCAACCGACCTTGGTGTAGGTGGGTGGCTATCGGAGCAATAATGGGATGAAATAATAAGAAGTCGGCACGCCTTTTAACAGAATTATATTTTGTGGCAAAAAAGGAAATGGAAATTCAGATTTCGCCTTGGTTAAAAACTCATGAATTCAAAACTGACAGATGTCTCTGTCCATTTAATATCTCGCTTTAAAAATTAGCTGACAAACAGAAACCGAATCTGACGAACTATGAAATAATATGAGCAAAGGGGAAAAGGCCTATCTTATTTGTGCAAATTAGCACTAGCTTTCAATGGCACTTATATGATGGTTATTGGTAATCAATGTGATGCTTTGGCATTTGTTTTGTTACATGTACTGCCATTATTTAATTTAGCAGTGGTTTTAATGCACTGCAAACTGCTTGCAAAGGAATCGTTGATCGTTTGGAAGAGGGATGCGATGCGTGCGCCTGTGTGATGGAAGAGTGGCGGATATGGTTCGCTTCATCATTCCTTACGGGGTCTTCTCCGTCGCAGTGTATGCAGCTTGTACGTATCGTTACCCTCTTTCGAGGGGTATGGGATTGAAGGATTGCCAACTCACCGTAAATGTGTGCAGATTAATTTTCAAAGCATTGTAACAGTATCAGAAGCTTGCACAGACCTTTTTCACTTTCAAGAATCATTTGCTGTAATTGTAGCGCTAAGTCTTGCATTCATCTTGGTTGTGTAACTAGGGATTCGCTTGTTTTTTCCTCATGACTGGTCGTATCATAAACTAGAGTTACGAACAGCCTATAAATTTGAATTCGGATGTGGATGTGGCGTTGTATAGACTCATTTTTTTCTGCAATATTTTGACCTTTCTTTTTGTCTTTAAAGCCCTGTGCAGCTCAAACCTTGAATGGAACTATTGTTGAAAGCAATGTTACTTAGTTTTGATGTGCACTGACTAAAGCTAACGAGTGGCTGCTGATATTTCTTCTTCTGGTGATGTTGCCTAGACTTTAAGGTCTTTCTTAAGAATAGATCATGAATCTACGTTTACCGAAAAGCAGTGCAGTTACCTCTTTGACAAACATTTCTGAAACAAGTATATTTGCGCGTTGGGCACGTTTTTTGATTTGAGTCCCTGCTCTCTTGGGTGTGTTATTTGTATGCTTTCATTGATGCATCGACATGCTCAATTGACATCACAAACGATTGATTTGCCTAAGACATGAATCAATAGGATAGTCTGCGGAATAAAGCTGTCACTTTTATGCCTACTTGTTTTTGTAAGGATGAAACTTACGATGTGGAGTGAGATTTCCTCTGAGTTTGCAGCCTCAGGGCTTGGCAACCTCATGAGAAGGAGTATGGGACGATTTTTATCAAAATTTTGTTGAAAAGTACTTGTCTGCTAGCATCATTTTGTATAAATATAGCTAGGTTAAATAGCCTTATGCAAATGATTCGATATTGCAAAGCCCCAATTTTGTTTAGCGTTGTCTGTTACCGCTGTAAAATGTGAATAAAGTATTGCTAACCGTTTTTGGGGTATGGCTGTTCACTGTGGTAAAAGCACACCAAGGGTGATTGCAAAATGCATGGATTAGCCAGATATTGCACCACATTGTGCCGCCCCGTCCTACGGTCGAAGTGCGTTCGGTGCACAGGCCGCACTTGTGGGCATTAAAGTGCCGCACTTTTGCCCTTTCAAGTGTGCAGAGCTTAGGACAGAGCTAACCTCAGTTTGCTGTCTCTTCATCTTCAAGACCTGAATGCAGCATGTGGTGCTCCCATGCGCGGTGCTTTTGGAGCAAAGTTTAATGAACCTCTCCCGAGCTTCGTTGAGGAAAATCCTTTGGCCGCTTCTACGACAGAGGTGGTAGAATGTTTGACGAGTGGATCAACGCGTGCCGTGGATAAGCTAACAGGAGCTGAATCAGGTAAGCGCTTGAAGTAGACGAGAATGTGCCTTTTAGCAGACACGAGTGCGCATTATTGCATTGCCTGATTGGAGGAGCTGCACGGTTCGTTGACAGCAAAGGAAGTTAGAGATGCGCGGTTAACGTTGTCGCTGGGGTTGCAAGTGGGTAGCATTGGTGGTTGGCAGTAACGATCTGCATAGGCAGAAGTTGACGTTGAACATGCTACTAATAGGGTAATAGTGTCTGTCTAGTGGTTCTTGATTATTACCAAGCCGCTTGGACGAGCGTTTTCTGCGACTTTATTGTTTTGATTGCTGGCAGCTGTGTGAAAAGAAGAAGAAGAAGAAGAAGCCATCTAGAGGCATTTGCCCTCGGAATGGTGCATCTCTTGTGGAACCATTTCTGCTAACTTCCAATTCTCTTCCCAATCGTTAATAGTCGTGTAGAGCTAAAACTTTTCACTCATCTTTGCCTTTTGAATGCACCAGCTAGTGAATGAAAAGTTGTCAAAAGTTGTGGCAAATATTTGTAAAATGGTTTTGTGGAATGCAAATGCGAATGTGAGAGAAACAGTGAGGCGTAACAGGCACGCAATTGCTTATCGCACGAAGACTGTCGTGATTGGCTCTTCTCGAAGTAATTCTCATTCATCCTGAAGCTGCACGTGGTTGGCTATGTATGGAGGTGATCGTATGTGGGTGATAAATATCCACATTGATCTAAATGACGACCTTCAAGGGGAAGACGCGAAGTACTGGTTGGCTAATGAAGCTGAGGGCAATACTCGGCTGTCGACTTCGAGGCGAGTGTATTCTGGTCAGAAGGGGAAGTAGATTGGGGAAACAGCTCTTATGTTGCCAAAAGCATGTAAATGGTTCGGAGAATTAATAGCGCATTTGTGCAACCCTTATTGGAGTGTTTGAAAAGGTGAAGATGCTTATGCTAAGCTACTTCATTGTTGGTAATAACTGTGCTGAGCGAAGCCTTGTACTTGCTGAATAGAATGGAATGGACCACATGAAGACGTGGGAGAGGAAATAAGGTTTGGTTCTGCGATTCCTCCATCAATTGTTTGGTCTGCTTCGATAGTGAAAGTCGTAGAAGAAGACCGCGTGTATAGCATCACATTGTCGGCAACCTTTGTAACTGAAAGGCCTTTCTTCTTGGTGATCTTCTTCAGTTCCCGACCAACCACTATTGGTGGCCATCTCGACCACGTCATTGGTGATGCAGTGGAGTGTCTCGATCGCCTCCAACTCCCGATTCTTAGTCGAACTGTACCGTGATGCGGACCTGGTGGAGCGGTGTTTTTTGCCGCCCAGTGTGCGTCAGTACATCTTCCAGAGGTTGCAGCCATTCACTCTCTACTCCGCCGATCTGGCTGTCTGCACTGGCACAGAGTGTGGTCCGACCTCCGCCATGGCTTTTGCAGCCACCTGGCCCGACAGTAAGTGCGCGATTGCTTGTTGGCCTGCAACTAGACAGTAGGAATTATTGTTCAGTAGAGTAGAATTAGGCTGGAGGCGATTAAGCGCGAAGGTGAACGGCGTACGATGTTTTCATATTGTTTCCATGACGTATTGGCTCAAGGCGTTGGGCTCCCAATTATGACGAATGCAGGTCGTCCTAGGTGGATGCATTGAGTGGTCATTGTCGAATGAAGTGCTAAATCCAACCCTAAATTGAAGAGGAGTTTGGTGTATCGCACATTATGCGTAAGTTGTAGCTACTGCCACCTTTTGCTTCCGACGTGACGTGAGTCCAAAGACCTCGATTTTCTTATTTGAGTGTGGACCCGATTTTCATTTGGTGTAAGAGGAAATGTGATAATTTTGCTGCCTACCTTACGGATGCTTATTTGTTCTGCTTTTTGGAGTGCTGTACAGGCGTTGTTTGAAAATAGGCGGGAGATCAGGATATCTCTGAGACACTGAAGGCAACAGCCCTTCTGTTATCAAGTAGTGAGGCTACGAAGAAGGCGTAATTTACTTGGCTTTGCTATATGTCCTGGGTAAATGTCATCATTCCTCTGAGTAACTTTAAAACGTCAGCTGTATTGGTATTGCTCTTTGGTGCAATGGAAGCGATTGAAGCGATCTCACATCCACTGGGTAATTTTACTTGTGGGAGATGCTCTGGCAGACTAGCGCAGAAGTAGACCATTTCAGCTCATATGGAAGGGATGGTGATGAAGTAGAACGATCTTCGTTCGCCATAAATGAAGTGCTTTCATGTGTTTAACAAACAGCACCCAGTTCTCCACGGGGGGTGAAGGCCCGACCTTGGGCCTACAATTCTTTGGAAGTTACCTGGAGTCCACCCGCTTCCCCCAATGGTCAGATCGAAGGTTATGTGGCTGTCACAGTGCAACCCTACCGTGAGTGCTACACTGATAACCTGCAATACCGTCGATGCTATATCCACGATTTGCCCGCTAACATAACTCTGGATGTGCACGTTTGTGCTTGCAACCTCCCCAACGCCCAACAGCAAGGTGGTGGCTGTGGCTCTTTCTCGAATGTGACCGTCGCAAAGATGTGGAACGGAGGTTAATGCGATTGCTTTGGCTGGTTAAAATGAGCGTGTCAATTGATTGACGTGAGTGGACTGTTCTGGATCGTGTTTCAGGACTGGACGAAGAACTCATGGTGGCACTGGCTGCAGACAACTTTACGAATGAAGGCATTGAGACTGAATCTACCAAGTCCATTGCGCTTTTTCTGCCACTCTCGCTTATATCGATGTCGGCGACAGGACCAATGAATAATATCAGCCTCGTAGTGCAAATGGCTCGCTATTATGAAGGTCCGGAGAGCCCTGTACTCGTTCTGTACGATAGTTACCCCTATGATGATGGCGTCTTTCACAACCATCCGATCATGGACGTAAGTGAGGTCCACAGTTGCACACTGAACAGCATGGGTGGTGTCTTGGTCCACCTTCTATTGTAAAATCATTCTCATCCTCCGCAACAGCCTTATAGAAGTCGCGGAGTGAACGAGGGTTGGGAGGTGCTAGTGAGTGGAGATGAGGGGAGCATGGAGGCGGAATCCCTACGCGACTGTCTGTTCGTGCTGGGTGACGGGACAGGGTTTCCCCGCAACAGTCACTACTTCAATGGTCCGCTCGACTCCAGCACCAAATATGCGTATGACCTGTTCACTTAATTGGTTTGAGTACATAGTGTGTATTGTGTTAATTACGGTGCTGTTTCCTCCTCACAGGGTCAGGTTGAGGCTGTACTCACCACTTGGCTATGCTACGACGCGTCCGGTTTATTTACAAACTGCTGGTGGGTAAATTTCTCCAAACAATCCTACGACTCTTCAAGTGGAGGTGTAGTAGCAGGGAGTCCTTTCAGTAGCTGATTGTTTGAAGTGCCATGTGCTTAGAGCAAATGCATCATCATTCTTATTGCGCTACAAGCATATTTTGGCACATTCGAGTGTGTGTGTGTGTGTAAGTGTGGAGCTGTTTGTAATCGCATTCTTTGCCCCTTAGATGTGCCAATATATACGTCAATGGTGATAGGGATTCCCATGGGGGCAGTCGTGTTGCTTACGATGGGCTTCACACTGTACAGGCGTCTTCGCCTCAAATGGATGCAGTCGCAAATTCCACTGGAATTAGAAGAATATCAGTAGGCTCCTATTCGATGCTTTGCGTGTGAGAGACTCAAAGATAGGCTTAGTGAAGATAAGTAGATGCGATCCTCAACTTTGAAGCAACTTTGTTTTCCAATAGCTTCATTTTATTTATTCCGAAGGTGCGGCACCGGTAAAGTACATGTTCTCTCATCGGTGTGTTTAGAAGCAAGCTTATTGTGTCCATGTTTGTTGATTGTTTTTTACATTTGTTGATTGGGCATTTTTTGGGAGTGGGGGATGTATGAGGAGTGTAATGTCTTTCTTGTCATTTTAGCGAACTTTATAAACGCAACCCTCCGAGGTAAATGACGTTGCTTTACTTGAATGTCTGCCTGTGAATGGGATTTAAACAGCATTCCTTGGTAGCAGCATGCGCTGTAGAATGGCATCTTGTTTCTTAGTATTTTATCGTGTGATTAAAATGCAGATAAGGTTGGCGAGTATCCCCAATCTTATCTGTAGTCGCAATAAGACATGCCATTATAGGGGTCTAGAAGATTGTAAGCGTGCACAAGAGTAGTGAGGCTATATTCCATCAGATAAAATGACTTCTCGAGTATTTGTGATGTTTTGTTTTCTTTCTCTTTCTAGACATGTAAAATTTAGTGTCTCCTACATTCACCCGGGAGAATTGCTGCAAACTAAAATGTAAGTTGATGCAGCAAGGTGGTGTATGGGGAGGGGGCTGGAAGTGTACGTAGAGTGTTTTGTTGCTTAACTTTCAGCGTTTCGCCGGTGGACATAGGGGATTTCAATGCCTACGTGTTCTGTCTGCTCAATGGACCGGACCGCAGTTTGAACATTCAATATCGAGTAAGGCCACCATTGGTTGGAGAGACAACCAATTGGCACTGAGTAGGAAGTTGATTGGAGTTTCCAATAATGGTAGTCCTTTTTCATTGGATAGTGTGGTGTGAGTAGACAGACCTAAACAAGTACCGCAGAAGGGTAACTGGGTGTAAGTGTCCCAGTCGAGCATGTGCAGGTAATCAAGTAGCTGCATGTGTTTGTAGGAGGTGAAACCTTGCTCACCGAGACACGGGCCAAGTGCGCATTTCACAGTCCGGTGCTATTCACGTTTGTTTCAATGCCTCCAGATTTGGGTGAGGTTGATGGGTGTAATGAATGTTTGCTTAGCCAAAGTGCAATGTCGAGGATCGTCTCCACTTGCAAGGTGGCATGTTGCACTTTCGTAGCCTGCTTGAGGAGAGTGAGAAAGGCATTGTTTTTTGCCACGGTGTGTGAGATTCATTTGCCCATTGCTTTAGCACATTCAACATTTCGAATGTGAAGAAGTAACTGGCTTTGGATCAGGATCATTGTAGTATCTCTTGTTGTCTAGAAACGCAAATAGTCTGTTTGCTGCATTACTTGGTGTTGCAGCAATTTATGCTGCAGAACGTCACACATGTGAGCCTGGGGGTCTTATTTACGAGAAATGGTTCGTCACACATGTGCTGGGGTGTGACCTAATAGAAACTAGTCCGAACCGAGTGCTGATTTTCGCAATTCAACCTTAAGCGTTATTGTAGGTGCCAGAGAATGGAACTTCAAATGTTGTTTAAATACAGCTTGCTACTTCCACTGCTGTTTTATCAGACTCTGAAAGTGTGTAAGGACTCCTTGCCAAAAGATGGAAGATCAAGTAAGAATAAGGAGGTGACACATTTGAGGCATGTGCTTCTCTGAATAACCTCTCGTGCAGGCAGGAGATGTCCTACGTTTATTTGTTTATTGAGGTAAAAGCTTGCAATAGTTAAGAATGGACGTGAATTCTTTTGGGTTATTTGCGGGATTAGCTTGCGCTAGACTTTTAGAACTTCTCATGCATGCTGGTTACACAGGTGGAGGCTTGTGTTGCTCTATTTCATTCTCAAATGCAAATGCATTCTCGACGTATTTTAGCTTCTCCATGTGATGATCAATCAACAGGCGAATCGTTTCCAACTGACCTCAAAGATAGCTGATCTGCTTGCGGGCAAATTAAAGCATCTACCACCTTGTGCGCTCCTTCCTTACTTCTTTCACCCACTGTAATAGCATGTTGTTTTGAATGTGGAAAGCGTTTGACCTTGACCGAGCAGCCAACTAATAAGTGGAGTAAAGCTTTGATTATTTCCGTCTTTGCAGATGATCAGTCCGTTGTGTTGCTGGGAGTATCCTGGATGCAACTTGTAGGAGCTCCAACATCTCGGAATGACGTGGTAACTTTATTGTCACGAGTTCCTATGCTACTTCAATCGACAATTCAGTAGGGGTTGTCCTCGTGTAATGTGCTGTCCTTACCACGTCCTTTGATTAGCGAAATGAACAGTGAGTGTGCGCTTTCAGAGGGATATCACCACGACAGCAGTCTTCATCGACGCAAGCTACGTGTGCGCGCCAGACTACGAGAGGCAGTCGGGCAGCGCTCGCGTTGCACCCAACCATCGACATCCCGATTTCATCATTGCCACATCGCCGACACGCAGCACTGTGGGTGATTTTCTCTTCATGCTGGTGCGACAGCGTGTTAAACTGCTAATCATGCTGGATGAGTGAGTTCGTCTTTCTACCATCATGCAGCCGTGTTTTCTTAGTCACCAGCTCGCTAACAGTAGGCAATTGACAGTGCTTTGATGGTGGTGAGCAGACAACCTGTGAGTTGAAGAAGGGGAAACGTTATGTTTTGAGTGAACGTCAAGTGGGTGGAGAAGTGGAGTAGAGAAAGTCGACTTTACAGTAAATTAATGCAAACGCCTCTGGGTTTGATGCGACGTGGAAGCGGAGGATCTCAACCAATGTCTACTTTATTAGAAGGACCAGATGTGTAGGGGGCTGCGCCTCTTGTCTGAGTCAGCATAGCGAATGGCAGGTCACACTAGACACTTGGGCATGTTCGTGACACACTTGATCCACTCCAGAAGGGAACATTGGTTTGCGTTTTCACTTAACCGGAGGCACCTTTGGGATTGGTTTAGCTTGCGAATGGTGAATGAAAGTGCTGTGACATCGATGGTTGTGGACGGAGAAGAGGAGGACTGTGCTGCAACGGTTTCCTACTGGCCAGATGGGAACACCGACGGCGGTGATGGAATAGTGGAGATGGGAAACTTCTTCTCGACATACCACGTCTGTCAGGTGGCGCGACATGCTGAGAAGCGCACGCATGACTGCTGTCGTCGAATGCTCTCTGTCACTCCTGTGGATGTCATGCAGGTGCGTTTGGGAAAGAACGACTGTTTGAACGTTCACACACCCACCTCAGATCCACGAATTTAATCATTCATCTAGTTGTCGGAAGACATTCTCATTGAGGTGCAACTTGGCCATTTAACAGTGAAGCAACGCAGGTCGACGAGAAGACTGGAGGTTGTTTCAAGCCTGTTTTTGTTATTGGGTGACTAGAGTATAGGGCGACACTAAAATATTGTCAAATGTATTGGCGATCATGTTTCTGACTTGCTGAAAACTACTTAAGTGGAGGATTCGAGTACAAAATTGTGTGCTATTTGAAACTCGCATGCTTCTTTGGATTAGCAAAATTTGTACATGATGAAGCATGGATTGTTCACCCTGTTCAATTTACACGTAGCCTTGGCCACTCGTCCAGCTCCACTTCACCGGTTGGTCACGACATGGTGTTCCGCGTGTGGACATTTTCTATCACTTCGTCATCAAATGCTTGAAGTATCTCGACGAATTTCCCGTTGGTAGCGATTACGGTCCACCGACAGTCCACTCCAGGTGAGAACCAATCGGCGACGCAGTTGAGTCCCAACAGATTTTAAAAGTGTCAATGAACTCACTGCAGTGCCTTTGGGCATTGTGTTTTGGGGAGCGAAGTAGAGTAAGTGGTGGATGGGAATGAGTTGGGAAAACTCTACGTCATTGAACGATCACATTTCTGTTGGTAGTAGAAAGACCACCCGCACGCTTGCTTCTGATTGATTGTCAAGGCTAGCAGCACCCTTATTTGAAGTGTTAGTTACTTATGCCTAGACGGTCTCAGTTTCATCGTTAGATGGTGGTATTGTAGGCCTAATGACGGGAGAGCAGGCACCTTTGTTTGTGCTGCGGTGCTACTTAAGCAATTACGAAGTGGATCGCAGAATGTGGACGTGTTCGGGACTGTTTTGGCACTGAGCAAATATCGGCCTGGTATCATCACCTCACAGGCGAGTTCACTTGTCTCGTTTATGCACAAGGCTTAAGAAGCGCGTTAATCCTGCGTTGTGGATGATGAGTGAGATTGGGTTTGATGCCTTGCTGCAAGACAGTCATTTGGAGTGGAGGCCAAAGCTGGCCAAAACACCACCTTCTTTCTTGTAGGAACAATTGCAATTCCTCTACCTTTTCGTCCAGTACTGCATCGACTTGGAAAACTTGTTGCCACAATCGGAAGACGAAGAGCAGTGATTTGGTGCGCAAGGAATCAGAAGTAATTACTGTGAAATCGGTTCATTGCAACGACATGAGAGTGGGGAGGAGGAAGCGGATGTTTGATGCATTGAGATGCAGTGATGCCTACTTCGCCTTTTAACCATCCACGGTGCTTTTTGTCTGTTTCATCCACATAACACACCGAGCAAGTGGTAGTTTGTGGTGGTTGCACAACAGAGTGCCCTTTGTGAGTGGCTGCATCTTTGATGGTCACTGCAGTGTGCATTGTGCATGCACCATGCAATTTTTGGTTATGTTTTTTTGGTTTTGCCAGATTGCCAAATTTTCTCACGAAGACCAGGACCAAATCCAGGAGAGCTTGTTTGACACCTTTGCAGAAGTGGCCTTTCCACGAATGCACCTGTGCTTGACTGTGCATAATACTAATCGTGTCTTGGCTTCAGTGTGTATTCTCCTCTTTGCTCGAAAGCAATCCAAGGTAGTGAAGACTCATCGAGTAGATACACTCATTTCTATAAATCCAATCGGCGAATGTGGAAGCTGGAGTGCTCTAAGGCGAGAAATCAAGCCGCCAGCATTCGTTGGAAACTGGGACATAGATGGATTGCCTAATGTTGAGATGCCACATCGGCATAACATTAGTCTTTTCTTGATAGACTTATAAGGAGACAAGGTCTTGTGAGCAGAAGGCCTTTAGTAGGGGGAAGGACACATAGGAAATATAGACGCTAAATAAATTCTCCTTCGGCGAATGGATCCGTAGAAATGGAAAGGACTCAAACGGATTTGTCTTCGTTGCTCAGATTGCAGCAGAGTCAGGCAGGAGGGAGACAACAGACAAGGCGTGAATTCACCTCAAGCGCTAAATGATGAAGGACACAGTGAACAAATCGACACGTCCAATCCACCCATTCTTAGTTTTCTGTACTTTTGATTTGCTTGCATGTATATTTCGAAGGAAAAGCGTTTATTGAACACGGATCTTGTAAGGAAGGCGTCGCCACAAATGCTGGGGTGAACGAGTGTCCTCAACGCACATCACAAATCTCCATTAGTCATTCCCTACACACCGCCTGTGTAAGCATCGTTAATCACTTAGTCGGTTGGTGAGTAACACTAGGTGAGGTGGCTGATCGCATCTCCTTGCAGGTTTCCTTTCCTCGTCAAATCATCGCATTCACTTGCACCAGAAGGCATACCTGAGCTTTCGGATATGCTTCCCAAATGCGCTTGCGCTAAGGCAGTATGAGCAACCCTTAGTCTAGAAGAGATCCAAGTATGCTTTCGCTGTGGAGTCATAATACGCTCGCCTCTTTCTCACCGCTCTAATAGGCTGTATTTCCACTAAAGTCGCCATCCACTGTCACCAATGCAGTGCCCCGCATCCTCTCGGTGGATGCAGAAGGAATATGCACCCATATTCGACGAACAGAAGGGCTACTGGCATGACGCAGGTGACCAACCGGGTCAGCCTTACTCAAGAACGTAAGTTAAACAAACAACACACGTATTGCAGTGTGGATTGCGTCAGTATCAACTGTGTGCGTTACAGTGCAGAGGTGGCTGGCGCCTCCAGTGAAAGTCGGATTCGTAGCATGCTTCAAAAGGCTAATATTCATTCAATATCGTTGGCGGGCAACGTGTGGTAAAAACAAAAAAAAAAGCTTCGCACCAATCGAAACAAAACCGGCATCACAAACTGGCAGACAGTAAAAGTGAAGAACTTTTAATAAAAATGAACACTACACAAAATAACAAATGGGTGGTATTTTGTTGTGGTACGGTTCTCTCTACGTGATGTTTGTTCCAACGAAGCAGGAGAACAAGTGATTTGCATCCTGTGGAATGTTCGAGTGTGACGCGTCGGAGTGTGATTCCGTCTCGAGGTCACCTCGTGGCGTTGAGACCAGACGTTGTGGGTCGTTTAGGAAGCGGTGGATGAGAAGTTTTGTGGACGCCTCCAGATCAGACAAAACCCACCGCATCAGAGCGTTAGGGAGGAGGCTACCTTAGGCTGACTCCGCATTGAAGACATACTTGGACTTTTGTCTAAGCTTTGCGGACGACGTGACCAGAGGTTCACTTATCCTGCTTCAACAAGAGCAGATTGCCCAAAGATTGTCTGCGAGCTCCAGTATGCTTTTTGGTGGAAGTGAATACAATGAGCTTGCGACGAGAAGAAAACAGCGAGGAGATGCGTTGAGCAACACCGTCGTTGGTGCAGATGCAGTCGCGCAATCGTTACGCTCGTGTGTACTGTGATGAGGAGGCGAGACATGCGGACTTGGTGGATGACGCGCGGTTGTCCAATGGATCGAGGTGGGTTGGCTC
The DNA here is from genome assembly GCA_036345935.2 of Taenia hydatigena. Taxonomy (NCBI): domain Eukaryota; kingdom Metazoa; phylum Platyhelminthes; class Cestoda; order Cyclophyllidea; family Taeniidae; genus Taenia; species Taenia hydatigena. Next base: position 20,150,680 of record JADWOT020000006.1, on the reverse strand, counting down.
ACAATCCTTCTTTCATCCATCTGCTTTAGCCTCGTGAAGGTGTACTCGACGCTGCATGAGTTGTGTCGGACAGACGTTTGCATTAATTTACCGTAAAGTCGACTTCCTCTAAGCCACTTCTCCATCCACTTGATATTCACCCAAATCGAAGCGTTGTTTCATGTGATTCCGTTTCCCCTTCTCCAACTCACAGGCTGTCTGCTCACCACCATCAAAGCACTGTCAATTGCCTACTGTTAGCGAGCCGATGAGTAAGAAAACATGGTTGCATGATGCGCTGTATTTCTTCTGACCTTGAGGCGTCAACAGAGCTTTTCCTCCACCTTTTCCAAAACGACCCACCACGTCTGAGTCCACCTTAACTGGCGTATGGTCAATGCATGGTTCATCACCGAATGTTGGCATAAGGTGATCAGTGGCTGCAACTACGCGAGATATTGCAGACGCAGCCTCAGACGCCAATGCAATGATGTGGCGATGAAAGGAAAGCTGCAAGGAAAGGCAATCAGCCACCTCACTTAGTGTTTCCTACTAATCGTCTAAGTGTTTGAGGATGCTTATATAGGCGATGGTTACGGAATGATTAGTAGAGATCAGTGATGCACGTTCAGAACTCTCGTCCATCTCAGCATTTCTGACTACGCCTTCGTTACAAGATTCGTGTTCAATGAGGGCTTTTCTTGCTGAGTATACGTGCAAGCAACCAGGAAGTAGGGAAAGGGGTGTGGATAGATGAAGGAGGGAGAAAAGGCAGGTGGTGGGACGCGAGACATTCGGACGCACCAAAGGTCGTCAATTCGTACGACAGATGCCACTGTAAATGCACTGGCCACAGGCCTGACATCTGCGCATAGAAGTGACACATTGAATTCTCTGCTCCACCAGAGTTTGATGACATCCTCAAATCATTAACCGGAGAGTGTTGTATCCCGATCCAGTGAAGTGGGTAATGGCCACACGAGCAGCTGGCCTCCGTGACCGAAACTCAGCGAGTCACTGTTTTAGCACTGTTTCCTGACCGATGATGTGTTGGAGACTAAGAGGAAACAGCAAGAATGCGTAGTAAATGATCTCAATTAGTCATCAGCAAGCTGAGGTTGTGGAAGTATACAAAGTTGATTTGAATGCAATTCGCTGAATACTGGATTAACGTCGGTGTAATAAGGCGAGGCGCATTGGCTGTCCACAGTAGACCAGTGTGTTGGGCAAGACTCACTCGCCGGCTCCAAGCACTTCACATGGATGACGAGATGCTTTCCTCATCATTGTCTCTTATGTGTTTCCTCAAAGGAAACACTCGTCTGTAGGTGGTTATTGTAAAAGGCCGCGTTCAGTGGTTATTGGCTTGTCAAGTCATTTCGCTTGCGCACTTCTTAGGTGATTGTCTTCTACCCACATTACACGAGGATCTGACAATCCCTACTTGATAGTCATGAGACGCAAGCTCGCATTGCCTTGCTAAATCACACAACTTCTCCAGGTATTAATTATGCAACAGACAACTGCCGTCCTCCTCCTACTTATTGCTCGTACCAAGCTGCATGGCAAATGCATGTGCGAAAGGGATAGACACGAGGAGAGAAGGTGACATCGAGATGGCGATGAGTTGTACCGAGGCAAGATTAGGGTTGCTTGTCTGCGTAAACAAAGTCATTTGTGGAGACGGACTTCGCAGCATAACGTGATTGAGCTAAATTACAATTCATTGATTAGGCTGGATGACGAAAACAAGTTGAGGTTAATACCTTGACCTAAATCACCAGCGGCAGACCCACTCTCACTGTCCACAAGCAAACGGAAGGTGGATGAGGCCAAGTAACCACCACCTCTCTAGTGCTATCACCGCTTCTACTGTTTCCTTAAAGTCAGCATGCGTAGAACCTTCAGTGAGATTGTCACAGCGCCACTGACAATTCCATCTCAGTGTATCGATTGACTGATTTATTAGTTTCTTGCTCAAGTGCCTAACTTATTGGTCGATTAGAAGAAGAATCGTTGAAATGTATTTTGAATTGCACGTGGGTTTGTAGGTCCATCAAGATCCTCTCTTCCGATGCTGCATCTTTTACCACTCATCCTGATCTACCTGCTTCTGCACCTGCTGCTCTGGCTTGTGGACTTCCTCGTGGAACACTCTCTCCTCCAGTCACATCAACATGCCATGACAATAAAGCACGCCAAGATGCCGTACAAAGTCTACTACTTGCGCCACTAAAGCGATGCTAACTATCTCTGTTACCAATGACTTTGCTTACTGCCAGGGTCACAGGCGAACTTGCCTTTTGTGAGTCACCACCAGTTGGAATTGTGGGTTGAGTAAGTGTCTGCTTCATACAGGCTATTCGACTACGCACTATGATTGTGAAGCAGCGCCTTTCACCTAGATTCAGCAGCAGTGGCTGCGCGCGAGGTGTTACGGCACAAGTGCCAAATACCTGAGCCAGACGTGGATTTTGCAGGCAGCCCTTAACTTAGTGCCCCCAAATCATTTTACTTGCTCCTAATTTTATTCTGCAGTTTTACAAGCTTAGTGCAAACAGTAGGGATGTCTATGTAGCTTACATGCTGACTCTGGCGTGGCTAGATTAGGAAGAAACTTTCTGCCATTCCCTTGTCTTCGACAAGATGACGCTCAGCAGAAAGAACGGATGGAGTGGTAGAAGTGAAGGCGTCGTTGGCATTCACGAAAATGTCACGCAATACGGAATCCCATTTTTAGTGCACTATTAAATTTTTCCTAATCTTAACTTGAAATGTGGTTCACCCGCCTTGCTAGTTATAGAGGCGAACTTGGGAGTGAAGTCATAGACGCTGGAATATTTGGAGTAACTAAAAGAACTGGCCAAGTTACACCAGGAAAAGAGTCCCATTGGCACAAAGAAATTCTAGTCTAAAAATGATTGCTAGCCTATATTACGCATTCAAATCATCATTGCAGGAACTCTTAAGTCTAACGTAGCAACACCTTGTTTGCATGTTTGGAATTGGAGTGGATTACCGAGGCGATCATGTGATTAGGAAAGCCAGCTAATCTATTCCAGAAAAAGAGCCACATGGCTGCAGGATGTGCTAAGCAGAAACGATAGCAAGTCCCTGCTGTATGTGCACATCTTACTGCTATTTAAATGACCTTACGAGGAATTGGTCAAATGAGGAATGCTTACTGAACACTTTATAGCTGAGAGTGAGGTCGATTTTTATTCAACCTGAAACACTGCAAGTGCTTAAGCATCTCCCACTTTGTAGGCAAGCAGCGCTCTAGTGCGATGGAAGCTATGCATTATGATAACGGACCCTGCTGAAGGCTCTTTCGAATGCTCTTGGTCGACATTGGCGGGTGGATGGCTTCACGACAGAGCGAAGCTGCTCTCCTCTGAGCAATTACTGAAAGTAACAACAGCAGTTTACCCAGGCATTCGCAAGACTGTGCAATGGATTAGGCTCTTGTTCTGCCCTCCATGCTCTCCAATTGCTTGAAACGAAGGGAGTGGTGGCGAGTATGTGGCGGTCTCCATCTGTAACATAACAAACTGTGAAGAGTGATAAGGGCTATGCTCGTTGAAGAGGGTGGGTAAGGGCAAATTGAAATGGTGACGTACATTCAATGAATGCTAATCGCCAAGGATGATGTGTCAGCCATCTAAACCCATTTCAAACACACCGATATACCAAAGCAGCCAGAGTTCTGCCACCATCACTATGGGGTGATGAGATGGGAGCGAATCAAAAACGGCGTTACTCTATGTCTTTCTGGCAACGAGACTGACAAGTATGTGATCTCCTATCAATACTCGACACTCGGCGGTCCCATATCACCACCGCAGTCATCGTCATCTTGCCTGAAACTATGACCGTCGTAGCTAGGGATGTTATTGACGCCTGGTTTGGCGTCGATAACTGTACTCCTCTTAAATCTCTGTATTTAGCGCTACACTCACCTCAAGGATCACCAACACCATGAATGAGCTCTTTTCTGTGTGCACCTTGTCGTGTGCTTTAACAACACGACGCTATTCCTGGTTTGCCCTACAGGATGTGAGGAGACTGCGTCTCGTTTCTCACCTCTTGTCCATCGAGAGTCCTGTAGTGCGCCTTTGTGTATGGTCAATTGACGTCTAGTCTCCCACATTATGGAAAACTTAGCGTCTCAAACTGCTTTTTGCCGGCAAAGTAATAGCTAGGGCGTGGGGTAGGTTGAGTTGATGACATGCCTCAGCAGTCCACCTAGCTACGATGCTATGTCTCCGAATGGGTAACTTGGTTGTCTATTCCGCTTGTTGGCCAGCCAAGAAGCGACTTAAGCGTTAAGAAGTTAGCAGGTTAACAATTTCTACGAAGGGTGAGATGATTTGCTTCGAACTGTACGAAAAGTGCCATGTCTGTTGATTCTGGTTAGGTCTAGCTCTTCCAACTTTCTGCATAATTCCTTTGGAGGAACCAAAATGAGGCGTCGGTGCGGCTGCTTCCGTACGTGTTAGGTATGACACACTCAACCTGCAAATGACGATGTCGCCTCTGATGTTGAATATGGTCCACGAAGCGAGAAGCGCCGTCATCTGCTTTCTAATTCAGCATAACCACATTCAGTCTGCCGTCTTCATTACAGCGCCAACGAAGAGCGCTCGCTGCATTGGTGAAAGCACCATGTGAAGGAAGGGAAGGGAAGGGATGGGTTGAAGCAACCGCTTACATGCTGCAAAGCGCACCCCTGCCATCTAAGCATTATAGCACCGTTTGAGTCGACGTGAAACAGTCAAATGACAGTGAGCTCCATGCTTAATTAACCTGAAAGCTATCACTGGAGTTATTTGCCACTTTTCGACTCATCTCACGTAGAACAGCCGAAGGCGGAAAGATTAGGGATAGAGTTCGCTGTTGTCGTGGATGATGCCATCAATCGTGTGCTCGATAGTAGGTCTATATTGTCGACGGTTACACTAAAAATGCCACACAAAACCGAATCCCATATGTACTGCCATATTAACTTCCCTAATTTCAACTCGAAATATGGATCACCTGTCTCGCTAGTTATAGAAGCGAACTCGGGATCAAAGCCATAAACGCAATAACCTTTAGACTGATGAATAAAGCTGACTAAATGACTCCAGCAGAAGAGTTTCATTGACGGAAAGAAATGCTAGCTCAAAATTATTGGAAGCAAAGCATCATTGCTAAAACACTCATCCTGTTCTACCTGCTTCAGCTTCTGCTGCTCCGGCCTGTGAACTTCTTCGTGGTGCACTCTCTTCTCCAGAATTAAAATGTGATCTTATTAAACGCCTTCGCAGTCTGCACGGACGACGACCATGCACGGAGTTGCGATGAATGAGGCTATAAAACGACTGCGTCTCTATCTCCATCAAAGCTATCATCGAGTCATCTAGCGTCACTAAGCGTAGAGCATTTAAAAAATCAAGTCTGCAAAGTTTTAGGTCTGTGTAGCGATGGCTTGTTGAATCACTTTTTGCTCAGGTTTTCGACTACCAAACTAGTCAGCTCCTAAGACTCGCAAGTCACACACCCCTTCAACTTCTCAGTTCATATACCTGACAGTACATTCTCCAACTGCTTGCATTCTCTGCAGTTTGCTCTTCCCTAAACTCCGCAACAGTGTTCCATCACTTACATATCCGCTCACCCACCCATCTGTCTGTCTACTTGTCTGTCGATGGGCATGTCTACTGACCCCTCCCCCACATCCCCCGATGCCTTAGTTGCCATTCGCGTCTCTTCACCCGCCTGCCCAAATGTTGCCCAACTCCATCAATCCATCCCATCGTCATCTTCACCACACCCTAAAGTGACACGACGGAGGGGAGCAACGAACAAACAAGCAAACATAATTGCCGACAGCCACCGTCGCAATAAATTTGGGATCAACATCGTCTAATCAGATACTGGGAGAACAGCAGCAACAGCAACGACAAAAGCCATTTTCAGCCGTCCTCGTAGGCGCTTGCGCCAATAAAATGGAGACAAACGATCATTAGCTAGCGAATTGGGTCTAAACTGACTGCGACTGCATTAGCGATCTTCCTTTTCCTCATTTATCTTTTCTGGGTTCGGAGTAGGTGGCGATGCAATGGAGTGGAGTTAGTCAACTGAGTGAATAAAGAATTGTCATAACCACCAACGAAGAGGATAGCACCGAAGTGCATTTATTCTGCTACACCCGTTTCAGACAACGAGCTGGATGAAAACACAGTGAATTGGAATAAATAAAGGCGAAATAAATTATGGTGAAAAATCGCCTTATTCATAATTTGAGGTTTGACATAGGTTATATGGAAGAGACGAAGCGGCTGCGCATCCGTCCGCATTGGTATGTGTGGTGGTGGTGGTGGTGGTGGTGGTGGTGGTGGTGGTGGTGGTGGTGGTGGTGGTGGTGGTGGTGGTGGTGGTGGTGGTGGTGGTGGTGGTGGTGGTGGTGGTGGTGGTGGTGGTGGTGGTGGTGGTGGTGGTGGTGGTGGTGGTGGTGGTGTGGTGGTGGTGGTGGTGGTGGTGGTGGTGTGGTGGTGGTGGTGGTGGTGGTGGTGGTGGTGGTGGTGGTGTGGGTGGTGGGTGGTGGTGGTGGTGTGGTGGTGGTGGTGGTGGTGGTGGTGGTGGTGGTGGTGGTGGTGTGGTGGTGGTGGTGGTGGTGGTGGTGGTGGTGGTGGTGGTGGTGGTGGTGGTGGTGGTGGTGGTGGTGGTGGTGGTGGTGGTGGTGGTGGTGGTGGTGGTGGTGGTGGTGGTGGTGGTGGTGGTGGTGGTGGTGGTGGTGGTTAATCCTCATCATCTCGCCCCGTTCATTTGGTCAACTACGCAGGAGATTGGTGCCCACCTCTATTTAATCCACTGCTGACAAGGAATTGAAGATCAAGTGGAAGGAAGTGAACACTGAACCTACTCGCACACCTGCGCAGATATACCGGTACACCGCTGCTGGCTCTGCCTCAGCCAGTGTGGATCGAGGCTGTATGCTGTGTCCCTGTTTTGCATCAAGCGTTCTTGGCCACGAAAAGGCATGCAGATGTGTGCTACCTATTGTGAGGTGTATGATGGATTTGTAATTGTCCGTTCCTTCCAGACTCTCAATTTCTTGGAGTTAGAGGAGTGCAAGTTGGTGGCATCCTCCATCATTGGTGATTTAATGGACGAGAAAAACTTGTGAAGGGTGTGCTCCTTCACAGAGCATACTTCCTCCTCCATGATAGATGACGACCATTCCGAAACAGGATCCATGCTCACAAAGCACTTCTCGCTCAACTAAGAGAGCTATTTATTTCAACAATTGCATGCTGCGATTGAGCCAGTGCTGTGGAATGCAACTCTGCCTCCTCACATTAGGATCAGTCATGGCGATGAGGCGTCAGTCAAATCTTCGGCACAAGACCTTGGCAACAATCTGGATGGATACAAGGCATATTGGAATAAATAGACGCAATATGGAATGTGCTCGAAAGTTGCTCTATTCCTAGCCTGAGGTTTGACTCAGCCTACGAGGAAGAGATGAGGAGAGGCAGATGTCTGAGTGGATGAGTAGACTTGATTCTCCTCTTGCTCAACAATGAGTGCATACAGATGAAATCTCCACGCCATGCAGCACCAGGTGAAGGGATATCGAGCATTGTGAGAACGCGAAGGCGATAAGATGGGCAAATATTGGGTGTGTTGAAATGGGGCAGATGAGTGATGTCCTGTCGCTTCATTCGAGGCGCCTAAATGGCCTTATCAAAGTATGTCTTGTTGTCTTGTGAGGGATGCTTGTACTGTAGAAGTTGCAAGATGGATGAGAAGAATGAGAGGCGTAATTATTAAAAGCAGGGAGGACCTGCCCAACTTGGAATTCAAGATTAGCAGTGCAGTGCGGAAAATCTTCCTATCTCATCCTAAATCGCGGTCCCGCATTCTTTCGCCCTCGCGTGGTAGTCACACACACACACACACACACATCGCACTCAGTCTCACATGCTTGTCCTCTAAGCACAAAGCCGCGCTGCCTGCCGATCTGCTATTCAACGAGAGGATCACAATTGGCGCAATGACATAAGCAATGTTCTCACACCAAGGTTGGTAATGGTTGCTACTTGAAGTCGATGTTTGGGATTAAGAACAGGTAGACCAGAAGTCTAACTGGTTAGAATGCATTCCTTGATTAGCTCGCTATGTCTTTGACCCAGTAAATGAGTGATCTAGTTTGCTTGTTTGTCAGGCAGCCATCTAGCGACCCAAGCGTTAAAAAGTTAGAGAGCCAGTGAATTCCACAATAAGCGAGATGGATCGTGTCGAAAAGTGTAAGCGCAATCACTTCTGTTTCTGCCGAACCTCAAATCTACGCAACCAACTTGTCGTTGCTTTTCTCACTGAAAGGATCTACGCACCACCTGAAGCGTAGACGGCGTCTCAGCCCTGGCAGAGAACGCTGCCCATTTCACGTATCAGTTGCCATTAGTAGGCAAGCAGTCCGACTAGTATGTCGAAGTCGTCTCGGAATGACGGTTTTGCCTGACTGCCTCCCAACTCAACGGATTTGCCAATCATGCGGTCCGGATAACAGGTAGGTTTAGTTTGCAGGTTAGCAAGCTAGTCAACCAGCCGACAGTTACGCAGTTAGCAGACTGGCGCATTCCACGATATGTGGAGTAGGTAGCGCTGAAATGTTCGAGGATTGCCATTCAGTTTTACCTTGGCAACACAAAATCCATTGATGCATTGAGTGCTAGAGGCGATCGCATAATGCACTTGTCATCACTTCTCCCACTTGGTGGATCAACGATCAACTAGAGGCCTGAGAGCTAGCGCGACTCATTCCACATGCCAATTGGCATTTGTACCATCCGCGTCACAAACGGTTTGGGTATCTTGTTGTCACTCATTCACGCACCATTCGATAAGGCCGCAATGCATTAATTCACTTGTCGATGTTGCCAGGTGTGATGCGAGGGCTTCATCTTTGCTATTCAATCATGTTGCTTGTGCTTGAAGCCGTTTACTACAATACAATCCGTGCATCTCTCAGTACCTAGCAGACAGGTCCTGTCATGTGCTCGGCGAACTAACTGCAGCGAGAAGTTAGCCAGGCTCTTACCAACCGGTTAGTCAAAGATGCATCGCTTGCATTGTTTGGCACTACAATGGTTTCGTTGAGTTTTTCTACTGCCCATCATTCAGTCGCGCAAGTTGTTGAATGTCTGGATGGCTGAACCAGCAAGCTAACTGAAAATCCACCTGATCAACTGCTAGCCGGCAGCCGATGTAGTGACCATTGCATCTGCTTTCATTGCTGCCTTGAAGAAATGGATGTAGTTAGTGAGTCTTCTTTGTCCTTGTGTGCGAGTCGACTGTACTTACTATTGTCTTGCAGGCGCCGGCACTACTCTATGGTCACCCATGCATGCGTCTTAGGACAGGTGAGAGACGTCGGCAAATGGTTAGCCTTGCTGTTAATCTTAAGGCAAGACTGGACTTAGCATCCAATAGTGTAATGCTTAAAGATGGCATGGGCAGGTCCTACCGCCCCGTAGGTTCGTTACAGGTGTTCAACATGCCCTCTTTGCTCCGATCATCCATGAGCTAGCCACATGGCACTTTTGACACTTTGACCACTTGTTGATAATGCCGGCCAGCGAATTTGTGTGCGCGGCGTCTTCTTGTGTCTGCAATCATGCACTCAGCACATGAGACAAATGTGCTCGTTTGTTTACTTGTATGAGCATACAGGTGTGTGCTGCTCGTGACTAAAGCAGCTAGATTGTGTTCCTTCATTCAAATTAGTACCCAAATAAGTCCACTGCAATGTGTCACAGATTCCTTGCTACTCTTTTTCCTCTTGGCTCGCATTCCCTTACCATGAGACTAGTGAGATCGGGTAGGTGGCACTCCTCACTGGTAATGTAATGAACGGGTCCGGGTGATGAGGATTATAGTGGTTCAGAGGGCACCCTTCACTCCCGCAGGCAGGTGACGTTACTTCCGCAGCAAGAAGCGTGTTTGCCGAACGCTTCTTTTCTAGCACCAACATTGAGGACTACTTAGTCAAGCGTATATATCACAAGTGTGCTGTTGTGCCGAGTAGACTAGATTTCCGTCCCCATCGATGAATGATGCGGCAATCATTCTGGGCATTCAAGTCGGCGGCGTAGTGCGTGTGCCTACTTGCCTGCCTCCTTGCAGCAGAATCAATTACAGAGACAGTGGCTATGCAGCGGCAGCACCAATACTTCTCTCAATGTCCATACTCATCACTACCCTACTCACTTAATCATGTTACCAACGCTATAGATTGACAACCAACCGCATAGAGTCTACTCGTTCCGAGGACACACCAGTCAAGTAGAAAGAGATGGAATACGATTCCACCAGGCATCTGTGTAAATATGTTGAAACATCGCTGCTGGCATTGCAGTCAGAAGTTGAACAAGAAGGGGAGGCCTCACTTTGTCTAGAAGATGTCGCCCAGCCAATGTGGATCGAGACCGTTCACAAGTGACCTTCGCAGGGTAGCAATCATGGTGTGCCTCTGTTTTGCCTTGAGTGATGCTCCAGTCGCAAAGCCGGCAAGGTCTGCACAGCTTATCTGATTTGAGCAGGCAGATGTTCTCCACCCACTAGTGGAATTGCATGACATCGGTGCTCCATTCGATATCGTCTTCCAAAAGTTCGCCCAAAGTGTGCAATAGAATCGAATTCTTCCCTTTCTTCTTGACCCTAACATCCCTGAAACGAAAAAAGAGAAGGCACTTAGAGGACGCATTCCATCATTGGTGACTTAATGAAAGATACACACTGGTGGGGGTTGTGCTCTCTTTCAGAGGGTACCCTTGTTCCTCCAAGGAAAGTGACGACCATCCCGAAACGAGGTCCATAGACGCCAAATGCTTCCCGACGTATGAAAGCGGCTGCACATTATTAATTTCAGTAGGTAATGCGACGGTCAATCTGACTGTACCATTCTGTGGAGGAATGCGTCGCCGCCTTATCACACCGCAAAGGTTTTAATGTGGAAACAACGTAGGGTTCCGGTGACGAACGTGTCGTGATAGGCGTTTTAGAGCGAGAAATTGCGAGAAGTTGTGCTTTCGACTTTTGGTTTACAGGTGTTGATAAAGCTGATCCACGCGCGATCTCTTGAAATGCCAGACAATGGAGGGGCGCCAAATGGATTTCAAGGAGTAACTCAACACACACTTCCCATTAAATCATGTCGTCGTCTCCACATTCGCAAAACTATATCCGCAAAGTGCTTTGTGAATCCGCTTTGATCTGAGCAGCGATAGGGCGAGAAGTGAGATAGAGACATTATGCAAAGGACGTAAGAGTATTACCGAAAAGCCATTCCCTCTCATTTGGGCAGAATAGCAGTGTTGTTCAAGTGCCTTCATTGCACTACCTTCGCGCTCGCTCAACTTTTGTTACTACTACGTGTTGATTACATCCGTTGAATACCTGTAATGCAATCCAGCCTGCTTTATAAGCTAAGCGATGTAGGCGCGTTGTTTGTATGAAGTACACCAGTCTTTGTGTGAGTGGAAAGAAGTTAAGCCTAGTCGGCATCGAATAGACTCGCTTGTTATTTGAATAGTTTTCGAATGCATCATGGCGTAAAACGGACGTATATATTAGTGGTTCGGCTTGAATGCTCCTCTCAACTACTCTGACCCACAACATCCAGACCGACATTTCTCCCTGTGTGTATGAGCGCTTGAAACTAAAAGTTAATGATGATCGGATGAGAAATGATTCTATCCTAGGGGCCAGTCATTGCTTACTGTGGTAGCCTAGCAATTCAGAATAACCTGATTAAAATTAAAGATGAGCAACTTTAGCGACGGCAGGTCGAGCGGTCACAACCGCAGTAACAGCGACGGTGGTGATTGAGTCGACATGCCAGTAGCCATTGAAGGCGACAATTCGCTACAACCAACCACGGACGAGTGTCCTTCTTCCAGCTGACACATCAGAGACAATGATGCAAGAGGAATCTCGTTATCCATGTGTGAGTCTCTGGAGCCGGCGAGTTAGTCTTGCCCAAACACACTAGTCTACTGTGGACAGCCAATGCGCCTTGCCCCATTATACCGACGTCAATCCAGTATTCAATCGTTTGCATTCAAATCAACTTTGTATATTTCCACAGCCTCAGCTTGCTGATGACATATTGTCTGCCAGGAAACAGTGGCTTGCTAAGTTTCGGTCAGGGAGACCAGCTGCTCGTGTAACCATTACACATTTTGCATAACCCATAGGGTTCCGTCCGATGTTGCTGGTGCTCTCAATGTTCAACGCCCCGCCTCTCCATCACAACGCAGATCCATCTCCGCGCTCCCATCACATGTGGCATTTCGTCCTGTAGTTTAGTTCCACTAAGTAAAGGATGTGCGCTCTCGTTATACTGATCGAGCAGAGGTGAATTTTACGGTAAAGCTACCCTCTACGCTCATCGCTGGTCGTCCGCTTCAAAACAGTCAGGCAATAAAGGACAGTGCAAAAAAACAGTATAAAAGTGGGTAATGTTTGGCGTCTACACCTCTACGTCTTCATCTTCTCATCTCTCTCCATTTAACTACAAGGCATGGGGTAAGCAGGTAGATTGAATGTCGTGTGTTTTCTTAATTGGCACCTTCAGATGGGTGCCATAGATAGTCTCCTAGAGCTAACTAAGCGGTTCTACACTGATGTGGAGGGAGATGTATGAAAATGATATGATATTGTGTCAGCTATGGGAACAATGTAAAGAGCACCGCATTCTCCTTCTTGTCAAAAATGGGGCGCTTGTCTCGCTTTAGTGGTCAGGCAACACAACTTCCTCACGAAAGATAAAGCACGCGACGTAGATGATGAAACTGCACAGGGTAATGGGTAGACCTCACTCCTCAACTCCATGCACCACTTGGCCTCCTCCAGTGTCAGAAAATTGCATGCATAAATAAAAAGCAAATCGTCCCCTAAATGCAGCATCCTAATCCAGTGACATTAGCTCAGGATGGTGATTGTCATGTGCAAGGAACTAACAACACAATGTGGATTGAAAGAGGCATTAATGCTGGATTTTGGTGGGCGATGCAAGAGCGTCAACTTTTACATTTTACCTGCACGCTTGGTGGCAAATGGGTGTCGCATGATGTTGGTAATGTACTTGGCTCATGCAGGCCTCCCAGGTTGACTCGCATGTTAAGGGTGCGCTGTCGACCATTAGCATTACCGGTTTTGTGCACATTTTCACTAAAAAGGAAAAGTAGAGCTTCAGTTGGATGAGCGATTGCCAAGTGAGTAAGCAAGCCTCGTCGTGGAACTTCCTTCCAGTCATTAGCAAGAACGTAGAAGGACCTGCGGATGACGTATGGAAAAGCATAGGTGGACGCCGACGCATTAGCCTTAGATTTGCAGCATCTAACAATTTTCTACTTATGTTTCAGTTAGTAGCGATGGCACTGATCAAAGTGCACAGATGCTATACTTCAAGATGGCATTGTCAAGCCCGGTAATCGACACACAGAAGGACCCGGTGACCAGTGACAGGGCGCCATGTCAACTCGATCTTTGCACGATTTTCGTCTCAAGACTTCTCAAGCTGTTCAATCGAACAAGAGAAAGGTGATCAACCTGTACAGTGCACTCGCGTCATTGACAGTGCGTGGTGGCACAGTGCTAGTAAAATTGCCTTACGACAATGTTCCAGAGCAATTAACGTATGTTCTTTCTCCGTGTTTAAGAAGAGATTCGTCCTAGAGGAAAACGAGGGAGGAATATTCATGTCGTCTGATCATGTGATCAATCACCGCATCGGTAGCAATGCTGCTTCACGATGTCAATTTGCATGTTAACCTGTCCGATGACGCGATTATGACAATCCTCTGTTCACTCATTTGCCTAACTCCACTCCATCGCATCACCACCCACTCCAAACCCAGAAATGATAAATCAGGGTAAGGCAACAATGCCATGGAATTTCAGTCATTCGTTAATAAAATCAAATGTTAATAGAACCAACTTCTACACAAGTGCAGCCTGAGATTGTGTGGTCAATGGTACGCCACTAACAAGCAGACCAGTTCAAAATGAAGATGTTGCAATCCATACTGAGTTAAGTTGAACCTGAATGACAGTAGTGGAGGAGTGCATTTACAGTTACATCAACTGGAAGGAAGAATTCTCGACAGCTACTGAGAGAGCGGGTTGGACGAGCATTGGTAATGGGTGAGAGTGGGTTTGAAGGACCCTCAGTAGATCCTTCGATGCTATGATGAGTCTGCTTGTGGTAGGAGAAATGCCTGTGGGTAGTGATGAAGAGTGTAACTTCGTGGTCAATGGGTTTCTGTCTGCACCATCATTGTTACAGTCGTTGTCCGGTTCTGAGTTTAATCACAATCACTTATTAAGGAGCGCATGCCCAACGTGTGTTGGTGTGTGTGTCCGTGCGTGATCCTAAAGAACTAGAAATGAAACCTTATTAAACGCCTTCGCGTTCTGCAATGGCGACGAATTCACTGCATAAAGGTGCGATGAATGAGGCTGAAAACGACCGCGTATTCAGATCCAACAGAGTTCTCACTGATACGTCCACAGCCATTGAGCGTAGAGCATGAAAAAGGAAATCAACGCACATTTGATAATACCAGATCAGCGTAACGATGTGCTGATTAGTTGTATTTTGCCAGCCCTCTTTCAAAGGGGTGCCTCTTAATGTTGCAGGCTCCAAGCAAACCAGAACACATCCAGATAGTCTCCACCATGAATCGAGCATTGGGATTATCGTGTTCTTGCTTATAAGACCAGCGGTACGATAGTATACCAGCCAGCTCCCACGACTCGCAGGTCACACCTTCCTTCAACTTGTCAGTTTAACTTTCTAACAGTCCATTCTCCTTTTGTTTGCTCACAATGTCATTCAGCCTCCTCTGTCATTATCACAACAACACTCAAGTATGTTATTCAACGCCTTCATGGATAGCTGCCGCCATCCACGGTGCCTTGGTCTGGGTACGACAACGTCCGCTGCTGCGTGAGCTCCACTACCGCTGCCACCAACCCAATCTGGTTTCCATTTCTTTCCCGTGGAAAACGGCGTCTACGTTTCTGTCTAACTCATCGCAAGTGTTACGTGTCACTTCTATGCGCAGATGTCAGAACGATGGCCAATGCATTCACAGTGGCATCTGTCGTACGAATTGACGACCTTTGGTGCGTCCGAATGTCTCGCGTCCCACCACCTGCCTTTTCTCCCTCCTTCATCTATCCACAACCCTTTCCCTACTTCCTGGTTGCTTGCACGTATACTCAGCAAGAAAAGCCCTCATTGAACACGAATCTCGTAACGAAGGCGTAGTCAGAAATGCTGAGATGGACGAGAGTTCTGAACGTGCATCACTGATCTCTACTAATCATTCCGTAACCATCGCCTATATAAGCATCCTCAAACACTTAGACGATTAGTAGGAAACACTAAGTGAGGTGGCTGATTGCCTTTCCTTGCAGCTTTCCTTTCATCGCCACATCATTGCATTGGCGTCTGAGGCTGCGTCTGCAATATCTCGCGTAGTTGCAGCCACTGGTCACCTTATGCCAACATTCGGTGATGAACCATGCATTGACCATACGCCAGTTAAGGTGGACTCAGACGTGGTGGGTCGTTTTGGAAAAGGCGGAGGAAAAGCTCTGTTGACGCCTCAAGGTCAGAAGAAATACAGCGCATCATGCAACCATGTTTTCTTACTCATCGGCTTGCTAACAGTAGGCAATTGACAGTGCTTTGATGGTGGTGAGCAGAGAACCTGTGAGTTGGAGAAGGGGAAACGGAGTCACATGAAACAACGCTTCGATTTGGGTGAATATCAAGTGGATGGAGAAGTGGCTTAGAGGAAGTCGACTTTACGGTAAATTAATGCAAACGTCTGTCCGACACAACTCATGCAGCGTCGAGTACACCTTCACGAGGCTAAAGCAGATGGATGAAAGAAGGAGTGTGAGCCAACCCACCTCGATCCATTGGACAACCGCGCGTCATCCACCAAGTCCGCATTTCTCGCCTCCTCATCACAGTACACACGAGCGTAACGATTGCGCGACTGCATCTGCACCAACGACGGTGTTGCTCAACGCATCTCCTCGCTGTTTTCTTCTCGTCGCAAGCTCATTGTATTCACTTCCACCAAAAAGCATACTGGAGCTCGCAGACAATCTTTGGGCAATCTGCTCTTGTTGAAGCAGGATAAGTGAACCTCTGGTCACGTCGTCCGCAAAGCTTAGACAAAAGTCCAAGTATGTCTTCAATGCGGAGTCAGCCTAAGGTAGCCTCCTCCCTAACGCTCTGATGCGGTGGGTTTTGTCTGATCTGGAGGCGTCCACAAAACTTCTCATCCACCGCTTCCTAAACGACCCACAACGTCTGGTCTCAACGCCACGAGGTGACCTCGAGACGGAATCACACTCCGACGCGTCACACTCGAACATTCCACAGGATGCAAATCACTTGTTCTCCTGCTTCGTTGGAACAAACATCACGTAGAGAGAACCGTACCACAACAAAATACCACCCATTTGTTATTTTGTGTAGTGTTCATTTTTATTAAAAGTTCTTCACTTTTACTGTCTGCCAGTTTGTGATGCCGGTTTTGTTTCGATTGGTGCGAAGCTTTTTTTTTTGTTTTTACCACACGTTGCCCGCCAACGATATTGAATGAATATTAGCCTTTTGAAGCATGCTACGAATCCGACTTTCACTGGAGGCGCCAGCCACCTCTGCACTGTAACGCACACAGTTGATACTGACGCAATCCACACTGCAATACGTGTGTTGTTTGTTTAACTTACGTTCTTGAGTAAGGCTGACCCGGTTGGTCACCTGCGTCATGCCAGTAGCCCTTCTGTTCGTCGAATATGGGTGCATATTCCTTCTGCATCCACCGAGAGGATGCGGGGCACTGCATTGGTGACAGTGGATGGCGACTTTAGTGGAAATACAGCCTATTAGAGCGGTGAGAAAGAGGCGAGCGTATTATGACTCCACAGCGAAAGCATACTTGGATCTCTTCTAGACTAAGGGTTGCTCATACTGCCTTAGCGCAAGCGCATTTGGGAAGCATATCCGAAAGCTCAGGTATGCCTTCTGGTGCAAGTGAATGCGATGATTTGACGAGGAAAGGAAACCTGCAAGGAGATGCGATCAGCCACCTCACCTAGTGTTACTCACCAACCGACTAAGTGATTAACGATGCTTACACAGGCGGTGTGTAGGGAATGACTAATGGAGATTTGTGATGTGCGTTGAGGACACTCGTTCACCCCAGCATTTGTGGCGACGCCTTCCTTACAAGATCCGTGTTCAATAAACGCTTTTCCTTCGAAATATACATGCAAGCAAATCAAAAGTACAGAAAACTAAGAATGGGTGGATTGGACGTGTCGATTTGTTCACTGTGTCCTTCATCATTTAGCGCTTGAGGTGAATTCACGCCTTGTCTGTTGTCTCCCTCCTGCCTGACTCTGCTGCAATCTGAGCAACGAAGACAAATCCGTTTGAGTCCTTTCCATTTCTACGGATCCATTCGCCGAAGGAGAATTTATTTAGCGTCTATATTTCCTATGTGTCCTTCCCCCTACTAAAGGCCTTCTGCTCACAAGACCTTGTCTCCTTATAAGTCTATCAAGAAAAGACTAATGTTATGCCGATGTGGCATCTCAACATTAGGCAATCCATCTATGTCCCAGTTTCCAACGAATGCTGGCGGCTTGATTTCTCGCCTTAGAGCACTCCAGCTTCCACATTCGCCGATTGGATTTATAGAAATGAGTGTATCTACTCGATGAGTCTTCACTACCTTGGATTGCTTTCGAGCAAAGAGGAGAATACACACTGAAGCCAAGACACGATTAGTATTATGCACAGTCAAGCACAGGTGCATTCGTGGAAAGGCCACTTCTGCAAAGGTGTCAAACAAGCTCTCCTGGATTTGGTCCTGGTCTTCGTGAGAAAATTTGGCAATCTGGCAAAACCAAAAAAACATAACCAAAAATTGCATGGTGCATGCACAATGCACACTGCAGTGACCATCAAAGATGCAGCCACTCACAAAGGGCACTCTGTTGTGCAACCACCACAAACTACCACTTGCTCGGTGTGTTATGTGGATGAAACAGACAAAAAGCACCGTGGATGGTTAAAAGGCGAAGTAGGCATCACTGCATCTCAATGCATCAAACATCCGCTTCCTCCTCCCCACTCTCATGTCGTTGCAATGAACCGATTTCACAGTAATTACTTCTGATTCCTTGCGCACCAAATCACTGCTCTTCGTCTTCCGATTGTGGCAACAAGTTTTCCAAGTCGATGCAGTACTGGACGAAAAGGTAGAGGAATTGCAATTGTTCCTACAAGAAAGAAGGTGGTGTTTTGGCCAGCTTTGGCCTCCACTCCAAATGACTGTCTTGCAGCAAGGCATCAAACCCAATCTCACTCATCATCCACAACGCAGGATTAACGCGCTTCTTAAGCCTTGTGCATAAACGAGACAAGTGAACTCGCCTGTGAGGTGATGATACCAGGCCGATATTTGCTCAGTGCCAAAACAGTCCCGAACACGTCCACATTCTGCGATCCACTTCGTAATTGCTTAAGTAGCACCGCAGCACAAACAAAGGTGCCTGCTCTCCCGTCATTAGGCCTACAATACCACCATCTAACGATGAAACTGAGACCGTCTAGGCATAAGTAACTAACACTTCAAATAAGGGTGCTGCTAGCCTTGACAATCAATCAGAAGCAAGCGTGCGGGTGGTCTTTCTACTACCAACAGAAATGTGATCGTTCAATGACGTAGAGTTTTCCCAACTCATTCCCATCCACCACTTACTCTACTTCGCTCCCCAAAACACAATGCCCAAAGGCACTGCAGTGAGTTCATTGACACTTTTAAAATCTGTTGGGACTCAACTGCGTCGCCGATTGGTTCTCACCTGGAGTGGACTGTCGGTGGACCGTAATCGCTACCAACGGGAAATTCGTCGAGATACTTCAAGCATTTGATGACGAAGTGATAGAAAATGTCCACACGCGGAACACCATGTCGTGACCAACCGGTGAAGTGGAGCTGGACGAGTGGCCAAGGCTACGTGTAAATTGAACAGGGTGAACAATCCATGCTTCATCATGTACAAATTTTGCTAATCCAAAGAAGCATGCGAGTTTCAAATAGCACACAATTTTGTACTCGAATCCTCCACTTAAGTAGTTTTCAGCAAGTCAGAAACATGATCGCCAATACATTTGACAATACTTTAGTGTCGCTCTATACTCTAGTCACCCAATAACAAAAACAGGCTTGAAACAACCTCCAGTCTTCTCGTCGACCTGCGTTGCTTCACTGTTAAATGGCCAAGTTGCACCTCAATGAGAATGTCTTCTGACAACTAGATGAATGATTAAATTCGTGGATCTGAGGTGGGTGTGTGAACGTTCAAACAGTCGTTCTTTCCCAAACGCACCTGCATGACATCCACAGGAGTGACAGAGAGCATTCGACGACAGCAGTCATGCGTGCGCTTCTCAGCATGTCGCGCCACCTGACAGACGTGGTATGTCGAGAAGAAGTTTCCCATCTCCACTATTCCATCACCGCCGTCGGTGTTCCCATCTGGCCAGTAGGAAACCGTTGCAGCACAGTCCTCCTCTTCTCCGTCCACAACCATCGATGTCACAGCACTTTCATTCACCATTCGCAAGCTAAACCAATCCCAAAGGTGCCTCCGGTTAAGTGAAAACGCAAACCAATGTTCCCTTCTGGAGTGGATCAAGTGTGTCACGAACATGCCCAAGTGTCTAGTGTGACCTGCCATTCGCTATGCTGACTCAGACAAGAGGCGCAGCCCCCTACACATCTGGTCCTTCTAATAAAGTAGACATTGGTTGAGATCCTCCGCTTCCACGTCGCATCAAACCCAGAGGCGTTTGCATTAATTTACTGTAAAGTCGACTTTCTCTACTCCACTTCTCCACCCACTTGACGTTCACTCAAAACATAACGTTTCCCCTTCTTCAACTCACAGGTTGTCTGCTCACCACCATCAAAGCACTGTCAATTGCCTACTGTTAGCGAGCTGGTGACTAAGAAAACACGGCTGCATGATGGTAGAAAGACGAACTCACTCATCCAGCATGATTAGCAGTTTAACACGCTGTCGCACCAGCATGAAGAGAAAATCACCCACAGTGCTGCGTGTCGGCGATGTGGCAATGATGAAATCGGGATGTCGATGGTTGGGTGCAACGCGAGCGCTGCCCGACTGCCTCTCGTAGTCTGGCGCGCACACGTAGCTTGCGTCGATGAAGACTGCTGTCGTGGTGATATCCCTCTGAAAGCGCACACTCACTGTTCATTTCGCTAATCAAAGGACGTGGTAAGGACAGCACATTACACGAGGACAACCCCTACTGAATTGTCGATTGAAGTAGCATAGGAACTCGTGACAATAAAGTTACCACGTCATTCCGAGATGTTGGAGCTCCTACAAGTTGCATCCAGGATACTCCCAGCAACACAACGGACTGATCATCTGCAAAGACGGAAATAATCAAAGCTTTACTCCACTTATTAGTTGGCTGCTCGGTCAAGGTCAAACGCTTTCCACATTCAAAACAACATGCTATTACAGTGGGTGAAAGAAGTAAGGAAGGAGCGCACAAGGTGGTAGATGCTTTAATTTGCCCGCAAGCAGATCAGCTATCTTTGAGGTCAGTTGGAAACGATTCGCCTGTTGATTGATCATCACATGGAGAAGCTAAAATACGTCGAGAATGCATTTGCATTTGAGAATGAAATAGAGCAACACAAGCCTCCACCTGTGTAACCAGCATGCATGAGAAGTTCTAAAAGTCTAGCGCAAGCTAATCCCGCAAATAACCCAAAAGAATTCACGTCCATTCTTAACTATTGCAAGCTTTTACCTCAATAAACAAATAAACGTAGGACATCTCCTGCCTGCACGAGAGGTTATTCAGAGAAGCACATGCCTCAAATGTGTCACCTCCTTATTCTTACTTGATCTTCCATCTTTTGGCAAGGAGTCCTTACACACTTTCAGAGTCTGATAAAACAGCAGTGGAAGTAGCAAGCTGTATTTAAACAACATTTGAAGTTCCACTCTCTGGCACCTACAATAACGCTTAAGGTTGAATTGCGAAAATCAGCACTCGGTTCGGACTAGTTTCTATTAGGTCACACCCCAGCACATGTGTGACGAACCATTTCTCGTAAATAAGACCCCCAGGCTCACATGTGTGACGTTCTGCAGCATAAATTGCTGCAACACCAAGTAATGCAGCAAACAGACAATTTGCGTTTCTAGACAACAAGAGATACTACAATGATCCTGATCCAAAGCCAGTTACTTCTTCACATTCGAAATGTTGAATGTGCTAAAGCAATGGGCAAATGAATCTCACACACCGTGGCAAAAAACAATGCCTTTCTCACTCTCCTCAAGCAGGCTACGAAAGTGCAACATGCCACCTTGCAAGTGGAGACGATCCTCGACATTGCACTTTGGCTAAGCAAACATTCATTACACCCATCAACCTCACCCAAATCTGGTGGCATTGAAACAAACGTGAATAGCACCGGACTGTGAAATGCGCACTTGGCCCGTGTCTCGGTGAGCAAGGTTTCACCTCCTACAAACACATGCAGCTACTTGATTACCTGCACATGCTCGACTGGGACACTTACACCCAGTTACCCTTCTGCGGTACTTGTTTAGGTCTGTCTACTCACGCCACACTATCCAATGAAAAAGGACTACCATTATTGGAAACTCCAATCAACTTCCTACTCAGTGCCAATTGGTTGTCTCTCCAACCAATGGTGGCCTTACTCGATATTGAATGTTCAAACTGCGGTCCGGTCCATTGAGCAGACAGAACACGTAGGCATTGAAATCCCCTATGTCCACCGGCGAAACGCTGAAAGTTAAGCAACAAAACACTCTACGTACACTTCCAGCCCCCTCCCCATACACCACCTTGCTGCATCAACTTACATTTTAGTTTGCAGCAATTCTCCCGGGTGAATGTAGGAGACACTAAATTTTACATGTCTAGAAAGAGAAAGAAAACAAAACATCACAAATACTCGAGAAGTCATTTTATCTGATGGAATATAGCCTCACTACTCTTGTGCACGCTTACAATCTTTTAGACCCCTATAATGGCATGTCTTATTGCGACTACAGATAAGATTGGGGATACTCGCCAACCTTATCTGCATTTTAATCACACGATAAAATACTAAGAAACAAGATGCCATTCTACAGCGCATGCTGCTACCAAGGAATGCTGTTTAAATCCCATTCACAGGCAGACATTCAAGTAAAGCAACGTCATTTACCTCGGAGGGTTGCGTTTATAAAGTTCGCTAAAATGACAAGAAAGACATTACACTCCTCATACATCCCCCACTCCCAAAAAATGTCCAATCAACAAATGTAAAAAACAATCAACAAACATGGACACAATAAGCTTGCTTCTAAACACACCGATGAGAGAACATGTACTTTACCGGTGCCGCACCTTCGGAATAAATAAAATGAAGCTATTGGAAAACAAAGTTGCTTCAAAGTTGAGGATCGCATCTACTTATCTTCACTAAGCCTATCTTTGAGTCTCTCACACGCAAAGCATCGAATAGGAGCCTACTGATATTCTTCTAATTCCAGTGGAATTTGCGACTGCATCCATTTGAGGCGAAGACGCCTGTACAGTGTGAAGCCCATCGTAAGCAACACGACTGCCCCCATGGGAATCCCTATCACCATTGACGTATATATTGGCACATCTAAGGGGCAAAGAATGCGATTACAAACAGCTCCACACTTACACACACACACACACTCGAATGTGCCAAAATATGCTTGTAGCGCAATAAGAATGATGATGCATTTGCTCTAAGCACATGGCACTTCAAACAATCAGCTACTGAAAGGACTCCCTGCTACTACACCTCCACTTGAAGAGTCGTAGGATTGTTTGGAGAAATTTACCCACCAGCAGTTTGTAAATAAACCGGACGCGTCGTAGCATAGCCAAGTGGTGAGTACAGCCTCAACCTGACCCTGTGAGGAGGAAACAGCACCGTAATTAACACAATACACACTATGTACTCAAACCAATTAAGTGAACAGGTCATACGCATATTTGGTGCTGGAGTCGAGCGGACCATTGAAGTAGTGACTGTTGCGGGGAAACCCTGTCCCGTCACCCAGCACGAACAGACAGTCGCGTAGGGATTCCGCCTCCATGCTCCCCTCATCTCCACTCACTAGCACCTCCCAACCCTCGTTCACTCCGCGACTTCTATAAGGCTGTTGCGGAGGATGAGAATGATTTTACAATAGAAGGTGGACCAAGACACCACCCATGCTGTTCAGTGTGCAACTGTGGACCTCACTTACGTCCATGATCGGATGGTTGTGAAAGACGCCATCATCATAGGGGTAACTATCGTACAGAACGAGTACAGGGCTCTCCGGACCTTCATAATAGCGAGCCATTTGCACTACGAGGCTGATATTATTCATTGGTCCTGTCGCCGACATCGATATAAGCGAGAGTGGCAGAAAAAGCGCAATGGACTTGGTAGATTCAGTCTCAATGCCTTCATTCGTAAAGTTGTCTGCAGCCAGTGCCACCATGAGTTCTTCGTCCAGTCCTGAAACACGATCCAGAACAGTCCACTCACGTCAATCAATTGACACGCTCATTTTAACCAGCCAAAGCAATCGCATTAACCTCCGTTCCACATCTTTGCGACGGTCACATTCGAGAAAGAGCCACAGCCACCACCTTGCTGTTGGGCGTTGGGGAGGTTGCAAGCACAAACGTGCACATCCAGAGTTATGTTAGCGGGCAAATCGTGGATATAGCATCGACGGTATTGCAGGTTATCAGTGTAGCACTCACGGTAGGGTTGCACTGTGACAGCCACATAACCTTCGATCTGACCATTGGGGGAAGCGGGTGGACTCCAGGTAACTTCCAAAGAATTGTAGGCCCAAGGTCGGGCCTTCACCCCCCGTGGAGAACTGGGTGCTGTTTGTTAAACACATGAAAGCACTTCATTTATGGCGAACGAAGATCGTTCTACTTCATCACCATCCCTTCCATATGAGCTGAAATGGTCTACTTCTGCGCTAGTCTGCCAGAGCATCTCCCACAAGTAAAATTACCCAGTGGATGTGAGATCGCTTCAATCGCTTCCATTGCACCAAAGAGCAATACCAATACAGCTGACGTTTTAAAGTTACTCAGAGGAATGATGACATTTACCCAGGACATATAGCAAAGCCAAGTAAATTACGCCTTCTTCGTAGCCTCACTACTTGATAACAGAAGGGCTGTTGCCTTCAGTGTCTCAGAGATATCCTGATCTCCCGCCTATTTTCAAACAACGCCTGTACAGCACTCCAAAAAGCAGAACAAATAAGCATCCGTAAGGTAGGCAGCAAAATTATCACATTTCCTCTTACACCAAATGAAAATCGGGTCCACACTCAAATAAGAAAATCGAGGTCTTTGGACTCACGTCACGTCGGAAGCAAAAGGTGGCAGTAGCTACAACTTACGCATAATGTGCGATACACCAAACTCCTCTTCAATTTAGGGTTGGATTTAGCACTTCATTCGACAATGACCACTCAATGCATCCACCTAGGACGACCTGCATTCGTCATAATTGGGAGCCCAACGCCTTGAGCCAATACGTCATGGAAACAATATGAAAACATCGTACGCCGTTCACCTTCGCGCTTAATCGCCTCCAGCCTAATTCTACTCTACTGAACAATAATTCCTACTGTCTAGTTGCAGGCCAACAAGCAATCGCGCACTTACTGTCGGGCCAGGTGGCTGCAAAAGCCATGGCGGAGGTCGGACCACACTCTGTGCCAGTGCAGACAGCCAGATCGGCGGAGTAGAGAGTGAATGGCTGCAACCTCTGGAAGATGTACTGACGCACACTGGGCGGCAAAAAACACCGCTCCACCAGGTCCGCATCACGGTACAGTTCGACTAAGAATCGGGAGTTGGAGGCGATCGAGACACTCCACTGCATCACCAATGACGTGGTCGAGATGGCCACCAATAGTGGTTGGTCGGGAACTGAAGAAGATCACCAAGAAGAAAGGCCTTTCAGTTACAAAGGTTGCCGACAATGTGATGCTATACACGCGGTCTTCTTCTACGACTTTCACTATCGAAGCAGACCAAACAATTGATGGAGGAATCGCAGAACCAAACCTTATTTCCTCTCCCACGTCTTCATGTGGTCCATTCCATTCTATTCAGCAAGTACAAGGCTTCGCTCAGCACAGTTATTACCAACAATGAAGTAGCTTAGCATAAGCATCTTCACCTTTTCAAACACTCCAATAAGGGTTGCACAAATGCGCTATTAATTCTCCGAACCATTTACATGCTTTTGGCAACATAAGAGCTGTTTCCCCAATCTACTTCCCCTTCTGACCAGAATACACTCGCCTCGAAGTCGACAGCCGAGTATTGCCCTCAGCTTCATTAGCCAACCAGTACTTCGCGTCTTCCCCTTGAAGGTCGTCATTTAGATCAATGTGGATATTTATCACCCACATACGATCACCTCCATACATAGCCAACCACGTGCAGCTTCAGGATGAATGAGAATTACTTCGAGAAGAGCCAATCACGACAGTCTTCGTGCGATAAGCAATTGCGTGCCTGTTACGCCTCACTGTTTCTCTCACATTCGCATTTGCATTCCACAAAACCATTTTACAAATATTTGCCACAACTTTTGACAACTTTTCATTCACTAGCTGGTGCATTCAAAAGGCAAAGATGAGTGAAAAGTTTTAGCTCTACACGACTATTAACGATTGGGAAGAGAATTGGAAGTTAGCAGAAATGGTTCCACAAGAGATGCACCATTCCGAGGGCAAATGCCTCTAGATGGCTTCTTCTTCTTCTTCTTCTTTTCACACAGCTGCCAGCAATCAAAACAATAAAGTCGCAGAAAACGCTCGTCCAAGCGGCTTGGTAATAATCAAGAACCACTAGACAGACACTATTACCCTATTAGTAGCATGTTCAACGTCAACTTCTGCCTATGCAGATCGTTACTGCCAACCACCAATGCTACCCACTTGCAACCCCAGCGACAACGTTAACCGCGCATCTCTAACTTCCTTTGCTGTCAACGAACCGTGCAGCTCCTCCAATCAGGCAATGCAATAATGCGCACTCGTGTCTGCTAAAAGGCACATTCTCGTCTACTTCAAGCGCTTACCTGATTCAGCTCCTGTTAGCTTATCCACGGCACGCGTTGATCCACTCGTCAAACATTCTACCACCTCTGTCGTAGAAGCGGCCAAAGGATTTTCCTCAACGAAGCTCGGGAGAGGTTCATTAAACTTTGCTCCAAAAGCACCGCGCATGGGAGCACCACATGCTGCATTCAGGTCTTGAAGATGAAGAGACAGCAAACTGAGGTTAGCTCTGTCCTAAGCTCTGCACACTTGAAAGGGCAAAAGTGCGGCACTTTAATGCCCACAAGTGCGGCCTGTGCACCGAACGCACTTCGACCGTAGGACGGGGCGGCACAATGTGGTGCAATATCTGGCTAATCCATGCATTTTGCAATCACCCTTGGTGTGCTTTTACCACAGTGAACAGCCATACCCCAAAAACGGTTAGCAATACTTTATTCACATTTTACAGCGGTAACAGACAACGCTAAACAAAATTGGGGCTTTGCAATATCGAATCATTTGCATAAGGCTATTTAACCTAGCTATATTTATACAAAATGATGCTAGCAGACAAGTACTTTTCAACAAAATTTTGATAAAAATCGTCCCATACTCCTTCTCATGAGGTTGCCAAGCCCTGAGGCTGCAAACTCAGAGGAAATCTCACTCCACATCGTAAGTTTCATCCTTACAAAAACAAGTAGGCATAAAAGTGACAGCTTTATTCCGCAGATTATCCTATTGATTCATGTCTTAGGCAAATCAATCGTTTGTGATGTCAATTGAGCATGTCGATGCATCAATGAAAGCATACAAATAACACACCCAAGAGAGCAGGGACTCAAATCAAAAAACGTGCCCAACGCGCAAATATACTTGTTTCAGAAATGTTTGTCAAAGAGGTAACTGCACTGCTTTTCGGTAAACGTAGATTCATGATCTATTCTTAAGAAAGACCTTAAAGTCTAGGCAACATCACCAGAAGAAGAAATATCAGCAGCCACTCGTTAGCTTTAGTCAGTGCACATCAAAACTAAGTAACATTGCTTTCAACAATAGTTCCATTCAAGGTTTGAGCTGCACAGGGCTTTAAAGACAAAAAGAAAGGTCAAAATATTGCAGAAAAAAATGAGTCTATACAACGCCACATCCACATCCGAATTCAAATTTATAGGCTGTTCGTAACTCTAGTTTATGATACGACCAGTCATGAGGAAAAAACAAGCGAATCCCTAGTTACACAACCAAGATGAATGCAAGACTTAGCGCTACAATTACAGCAAATGATTCTTGAAAGTGAAAAAGGTCTGTGCAAGCTTCTGATACTGTTACAATGCTTTGAAAATTAATCTGCACACATTTACGGTGAGTTGGCAATCCTTCAATCCCATACCCCTCGAAAGAGGGTAACGATACGTACAAGCTGCATACACTGCGACGGAGAAGACCCCGTAAGGAATGATGAAGCGAACCATATCCGCCACTCTTCCATCACACAGGCGCACGCATCGCATCCCTCTTCCAAACGATCAACGACTCCTTTGCAAGCAGTTTGCAGTGCATTAAAACCACTGCTAAATTAAATAATGGCAGTACATGTAACAAAACAAATGCCAAAGCATCACATTGATTACCAATAACCATCATATAAGTGCCATTGAAAGCTAGTGCTAATTTGCACAAATAAGATAGGCCTTTTCCCCTTTGCTCATATTATTTCATAGTTCGTCAGATTCGGTTTCTGTTTGTCAGCTAATTTTTAAAGCGAGATATTAAATGGACAGAGACATCTGTCAGTTTTGAATTCATGAGTTTTTAACCAAGGCGAAATCTGAATTTCCATTTCCTTTTTTGCCACAAAATATAATTCTGTTAAAAGGCGTGCCGACTTCTTATTATTTCATCCCATTATTGCTCCGATAGCCACCCACCTACACCAAGGTCGGTTGATTTCTCGGCTCGCCTTTGCAGAGCTGCCAGAGTAGCCTTCTAACGGTTGTCGCCTGTGGCAGCGGGTTTTCTGTTGTCTCGCAGTCTCTACTTTCCATTCTTTTTCCTCGGTGGGTAAATAATGTCTGATCGGAAGGGGTCGACTGAGAGCGAAATCGCTGCTGCTAGAGCGCAAACTGAGTCGATTCGCGAGAGATTGGCAGCACGAAGACAGAAGCGGAATAATTTGATCGCTGCAGCCACACAGAATGCGCTTCCACTGAAAAATCCTGACGTGTCTGCCGTCGCAGCATTTGTGGCATCGGGGAAGTTGTCCAAAACCCCGGTATCTTCAATCACTCCATTAGTGTCCGAAAGTACGACTGATGCATCGTCCTTAGTCAAACGGACTGAAGAGGGTTGGTCCTAGCTTCTTTACTAGTTTTGCGCTTGCTAGTCTTGCATCTCACTGCTTTCTGTTTACTTGTTATTTTTCCAATTAGAACATGGTGAAGTGTCTGCTCCGCACCAGGTTTCGACTGCACACCCCGATTCATCGTGAGACTCCAATTATTCCATTTATTGCCTTATTTTTAGTCAAGAATTCATCCCTGATGTTTTGAAAGAGCAGGTTAGAGAAGGAAATCTTGTCAGCTCTGATGAACCCCCTCCCTCGAAAGCACTCAAAGTGGATCCTGGTGCTGATGCAACTGATCTTGAAATTCTCCTGTCAGCCGTTACCGCGAAGGAACGCGAGGTGAAACGTGTTAATGAGGAGATTCACGCACTTCTTTCGACGCCTTCCGTGATGGTTTGTCTGGTCGCACTTTATTACCTCTTGTGATAAGGAAAAGATCCTCAATAAAAAGTTTCGGTCTCGTGGCGGTAGCCAAGTCCAACTCTTCTGCATACATGGTACACGTGTGGAGTGTCAGCAGGCTTCCAGGAACAAACAGTGCACAAAGCTTCACTTCAAGAAGATAATTCGAGCGCATACCGATGGTAAGGCTAATTAGGTGAATAATTTTTAATGTGCGTTTTGTGTTGCAGAATCTCTGGGTGATTGCTCTTTCCTCAACACGTGCTTTCACGTCGACACTTGCAAAGTGCGCTGTAATTCTTGTTTGTTTTACGGCATCTAAGTTTTCGACTAAATTTTTGGGCTAATTTGGTGGAAACGAGTCTGTAGCATATGCATAATACCTTTTATGCCGTCGTTGCAGTGTGGTGGTCTCTTTTACAATTCTAGTATGTCCACTATGAAATTGATCCAGCCGATCTAACAACAGCGGAGGCTAGAGAAGCTGCTGGGGCCTACAATCGAGGTCAACTTCGTCCGGATACGTTGGACAAACGAAAAAACGACATGGCTGTGGAAAAGGCAGCTCCTGCAGCCTCTTCTGTTCCTTTGTACCCTCCACAGGTGGCGTTGTTGCTTATTGTGTGTGATTTTGGTTATTGGTGCAGCACTTGATCTTGGCATAACCGCAATCATTGTTGTATCTTACTGACTGGTGCAATTTTATCCTGTAGTGGATAAAGTGCGACATTAGGCAGTTTGACATGACCATTCTTGGCAAATTCGCTGTGATCATGGCCGATCCGCCGTGGGACATCCACATGGAACTGCCATACGGCACAATGTCCGACGATGAGATGAGGAAGATGGACATTCCCTGTCTGCAAGACGACGGGTATATATTTCTTTGGGTCACTGGACGGTAGGTTGTGTAGGAAGTTGGTTGATTGGATGAAAGCTGAGTACATTTGAATCGTGAATGGACTTGGTTGGGTCCTAGCGAAATGTTTTGATGTTTGTGTGGTAGCATTTAAAGAACCTTGCTGGGTGCAATTGGGCAATACTGTTGTCAACCCTTCTGCGTAGGTGTTCTAAAATCCATCTGTTTGAAGTTAAGAGGCATTCAACGCCCAAGTTATTCGGTTGGTAAACACTGTTTGTCTTATTTCATTCACTTCAAAGTGTAGCATTTTTCACGAAATTAGGCTGCTGATTAGCTTGTCATCAAATCTTTTTTCGCGGAAGGGCTGTCTCTTTGGGCATGTTTTCTTTGAATTTGGCATATTGTTTGCTTGGAAAGTCTCTTGCTAGGTGTCGGTATTTGACCCTGTACATCGATATTTTAGTCATATAGTGACTTCACATCGACGCTTGTTTCATGATTGCATGTGATGCTGGCGATTTCGAGGAGCGTTTGACCATCCACAGTCAACAATACTTTATTTTAAAATAAGTAGTTTTAAGCTGGTGTTAACTAGTTGGGTAATCCAGTCGTAGTCGGTTTGCACCGATGTCTGTCGGGTGTATTTGCCAGGATGTTGAAATGTCATGGTGATAGTAGCGATAGCAGCGGTGTTTGTGGTTGTTGTGATAGGGGTTAGTGCCGAGGTCATGTACTAATCTGTCCCATGTCCTCACTGCAGCGCCATGGAACTGGGTCGGGAGTGCCTTAAACTGTGGGGCTACGAGCGCGTGGACGAGGTGATTTGGGTGAAAACTAACCAGCTGCAACGTCTCATCCGCACAGGTCGTACTGGCCACTGGCTGAACCACGGGAAGGAGCACTGTCTGGTGGGCGTAAAGGGCTCGCCGCGTTGCATGAATCGTGGGCTGGACTGTGATGTGATTGTGTCAGAGGTGCGCGAGACCAGCCGCAAACCCGATGAGATCTACGGCCTCATTGAGCGCCTCTCTCCAGGCACTCGCAAACTGGAGCTCTTTGGACGGCCCCACAATCTGCAGGCCAACTGGTGAGGCGGTCTCCTGTAACGGCTTGCATTAATTGTACCAGAAAGCTGCTTTGCATTGGCTGATTATTTCCCCACCATCGGTGATCATTCCTTCATCATTTCAGGAGTCTTCTTAAGCGCTTGTTTACGCCCAGTAAAGTAGATAGCGTGATTTTGGGAGTTTCGCTTGAACCCTTGCTGTGTGTTTTTAAGTGTCATGTTCTGCATTTCCGTGGTATGTTAGGATAACTCTTGGAAATCAGTTGGACGGAACGTATCTGGTTGATCCTGAGGTGGTGGAGCGTTATCGCAGGCGGTACCCCAACGGGATCGACAATAAGGGTGATGCCTCGTAGGGCCAAGGTTTTCTCCAAGTATCAATAAATAAAGTATGCCTTGCATTTTTTGTTAAATCCTTGTGCTCACTCATCCACCGATGGAGGGGGAGAGGGGGGTGGGAATACATCGATGCTCCTTTTGATTGCTTTGGGGAAGTTGCAAGTGCATGATGAGGATTGGATTTCGCTATTTGGTTATGGGATTTTGTTGGTACTGGCATTATTGGACGAAGTGGTCTTGTTGTACAGATAACTGCTAGGAAGTACGTGGTTGCAAACTCTCTAACTGCTGACGATGGTTTGGATGAGTGGCACTAAAAGTTGTATTGGTACATGGAGTGCAAATCGCAGCCGCATTTCATGGGAGAGACGCTAGTCCTCATCTTCGATGATGCCTATGGCGTCTGTCTCCATCCTCTTTGGAGGTGGCCAACGGGTAATGCTGATTCCTGTCAGCCATCTCGACAGACCGCGAAAGCTTATTAGGTTGTCAGCCTTCCGTGATTGGAGAATGTAGTTGAGCATGGTGAACTGGGATGAAGTTGTGAAGGGGTGAAGTGGCAAAAGGAGGAGGCAGTAGTTTGAGGTACTCGAAATGTCATGCTAAGTTATGGTGGGGTTGTAACCTGTGGAGATCTGCTAAATCCAGACTACTGTTCACATGGTTGACTAAGAATGGGTGGATTGGACGTGTCGATTGGTTCACTGCGTCCTTCATCATTTAGCGCTTGAGGTGGATTCACGCCTTGTCCGTTGCAAGTGGCAGTGATGGCGCCAGCTCCTTCCCTTTGGGTGGTAGGATTGCCTCGGTTCTGAGGTGACAGAGGGCAAGTTTCAGTCAAATGCGCGGTACGCAGTGGCAAGACGTGCTGCACCCAACGCATCTGACACTGTGAGGTCAACGGTGCGCCATTCAAAGGTGGACCATGTTGGGACGGAGTTTTAAGCGACATGAGTGTCGTTGTTGCAATGTTGGAATGCCTCGGAATGAAGGAGTTGAGATCAATTTTCGATTAAGTTTGACGTTAGTGGCAGTAGTGGAGGGGTACACTTACAACTACACCAAATAAAAGGGAGAAGTCGTGGAAGCCACTGAGCGGACGGGTGCGACGAGCATTGACAATGGATGAGAGTGGGTTTGAAGGGCCTTCAGTGGATCCTTTGATGTTATGATGAGGCTGCTTGTGGTAGGAGCATTGTCCGTGGGTAGTGATGAGGTGTGTGAATTCGTGGCTAATGGATTTCTGTCTGTGCCGTCACCGTTGCAGCTATGATCTGCCTGTGAGTTTAATCAAAACCACAGGTTGAGTAGCACATGAGCCCAATGAATTAGGGACGAGGTCTAACTGAGTGCCTTTGCGTTCTGCAGTGACGTCGGATGCCGCCTTCTCTGACCATGCACAAATTTGCGATGAATGAGACTAAAATAAAGCAATTGCGTCCATACACTTATCAAAGTTATTACCGAATCGCCTAGCGTCATTAAGCGCAGAGCACCTACGAAGGCACTCAAGGCTTCTCTGACACATTGTAGATCAGCGTAACGATGGATTGCTTGAGTGGTTTTTGCCCACCAGCTTTCAAATGAGTGCCTCTTAAACATGGAGGCTCCAAGCAAACTGAAGGGCGTCCATTTAGCCTCCACTATGAATCCGGCGCGACCGAATTGTTAACAAGCGTTGGGGTTTCTCACCGTTTCTCATTTTGACCAGCCAATTCAGCGATATCGACTACCACAATAGTCAGCTCCTACGACTCGCGCGTCACACGCCCCTTCAACTAATCAGTTTATCTTCCTGACAGTCCATTCTTCATTTGCCTGCCTACTCTGCAGTTTGTCCTCCCTTAAGTGTCGCAACAGTGTGCCATCATTTGCATGTCCATTCATCCATAAATCCGTTCAGCTGTCGTAGGACTTGTCTATCGGTTCCGCCCCTCCTCCCCCATCCCGATGCCCTAGTTACCACCCTGTTGCCAAACTCCACCAATCCGTTCCATTGCCATCCACACCACACTCCGAAGTGGCAAGATGAAGTAGAGCAGCAAACAATCACATTTACTTGTAGATAGCCATCGATGTAATAAATTTGGAAAAAATCGCCTAATCGTGCATTGAAGAAAAACAGCAACAACAGCAGCAACAACAACGACAAAACACACTCCTCGGCCGTCTTCGTAGACGCTTGTGCCACTGAGATGGAGACAAACGATGGTTAGCTAGTGGATTCTGTTTGGGTTGGCGAAGTTTATTTGAGTGCAAGTGCCTGCAAGGCTGGGCGCTTCTCACATGTGCGCCACCTGTACTTGTCGGTCACCATGCACTTGGCGGTATGGATTGTGTTTCAGGTATTACTCCTAGCTTCCTCGAGTTCGTGTCCTTGTGC
Source organism: Taenia hydatigena (assembly GCA_036345935.2). Lineage (NCBI taxonomy): Eukaryota > Metazoa > Platyhelminthes > Cestoda > Cyclophyllidea > Taeniidae > Taenia > Taenia hydatigena. The sequence goes on along the minus strand of JADWOT020000006.1, from coordinate 20,117,034 downwards.
AGCTTGATAGCTGAAGTGAAAGCTCATGACACCTTGCCTTCCTCGATTCCTTTAGTTTGAGAGGCGTACTTCTCTAGGTTTCGATACAGCTGAGTTTCCGGTATCACTGCACTGAAGGGGAGCATGCGATGTGGTCTAAGCGTAGTTTGCAATACCGAAGATGGTGGCAGGTGTGCCTGCTAACGTGGTTCTTTGCAGGAAATGCCTGCTTCTGTTAAACTATGCTGCGGTATGGTAGTTCGTATGCAGCGGACAAAGTAGTGAATTTGTTGATGCAAAACTTGTTTCTCGTGTAGTACTTTGTTTGCTAGAACTGCCGGTTTTTGTCAAGGTCACAGAGGTGGCCGTACTGCCCTAGCTGCGTGGGCTGGCCTCCGGGCCATGTCAGCAGTCTATTTCCCTCTGTCCGGTGAATATATATATTCTGCCCTAGCACTACGCCTTCCTTTGCCTTCAAGAAAGTCTGGAGACGCTACGCTGATTGTCAAACATAGGTCGGATTGTTGCATAAAGCACACAATCACAACCACCTCATGCACATTACAGCACAGTAAAGCAATATCTAACTGATACCGAGAATTTACATTGTCAGCACGCACCACCAAGGTTTGCCTAGCCTAAGTAACGAAAATCAATTATACGAGAGAAAATATTTCTCGCAAACTACAACCGCACTTATTTTATGGTTTGATCGAAATCAGCACAATCACAAAATCTGTAAAATTCCTCACGCAAAAAATAAACATCAGCCTTTCAAGAGCACAGTTTTCTTCATATTATCACTCAAACCGTTGTATAAACGAATTGAAATAGTCGATCATTTGAACACTGCGGGCAGTTTAAACGTGGGGCGATGGAGCTTAGCGCTGCCTCGACATCGTCATCTGCCGATGCGTCCACTAGTCGGCATAGTTTAACGTTTGGCGATGATCCATTTATTAGCGACTCACCAGTGAGGGTAAATATTTTCTCTCCCAGGGCCGGTAGCTCGTTTTGGAAAAGGCGGAGGAGAAGCTTCGTTGACGCGTCGACTTCAGAAGAAATACAGCGCATCAGAGCGTTGGGGGATAGGTTAAGTCTTGTCGACTCCGCATTGAAGACATACTTGGACCTTCGTCTAGGCTTTGCAGAGTACATGACTAGGGGTTCACTCATCCTGCTTCAACGAAAGCAGATTTCTCAAAGATTGTCTGCAAGTCCCAGTATGCTTTTTGGTGGAAGTGAATGCGATGAGGTTGCGAAGAGAAGAAAACAACGGGAAGACGCGTTGAACGACCTCAATCAAAGGTGTTACGCGTGTCTGTCTGAGCGGATTGCCTCCGAAGTCGAGAGGCATGTGATGTGCGAGGAGGCGATACCGCCGTTGGTGCAGATGCAGTCATGCAATCGTTACGCTCGTGTGCACTGTGATGAGGAGGAGGCGAGACACGCGGACTTGGTGGATGGCACGTGGCTGTCCAATGGATCGAGGTGGGTTGGCTCACAATCCTTCTTTCATCCATCTGCTTTAGCCTCGTGAAGGTGTACTCGACGCTGCATGAGTTGTGTCGGACAGACGGTGGTATAGTTTACAGGGCACGACATCGTCAGACAGGCGTTGTGTACTGTATCAAGCGGTCAGTGTGTGGGTCTTCTGTGGTGGACGGGTGCAATGCACTGAATGAATGCCAAGCACTGAGCGTGTTGAGGCACACGAATGTTGTTCGGTTCTACAACTCGTGGATGGAGGCGGGGTCGTTGATGCTGCAGTTGGAGTACTGTGTTGGGGGCAGCTTACTTGACTGTCTGCATGAGGCTGCAGCGGTGCACAGCACACCTTCGACACCACTGTGTCCCGATGTTAGCGATGATGGTGATGGTGCTGCTTATGGGATGCAAGGCAGTGGCACTCGTCAGGCAGCGTTCCGTGGTCTCTCGGACGCGGCTCTCACCAAGTTGTTGGGTGATGTTGCCAGTGCACTGGACTACGTGCATACAAAGTGGTGCATGGCACACAGGAATGTGGGACTGACGACCATATTGGTTCAACTGAGGCCGCGGGATGCGCACAGAGCCTACAGGTCGGAGGGGGAGATGGAAGAAGCACGGAGGCGCTGCCACGAGGTGAGTTGTCTGTGGCAGCGTTTTCCACCTGTCATGGGAGGGGAGGGTTGTTTGCAATGACACGCATGGCACAATCAAAGATGGTGGTGTAGTAAGATGATAAGATGGAGGAGGCAGACAGGGTGTGGTGGAGCACCTCATATCTCGTCTGTTGAGTGGGTTTAAGGCGCTGCGGATGCGTTGGTACTTGCTGCAGTAAGTGTGCGTGTTGTTGCCGTTTGAAGGTTCTTCAATCGGGTGGAAGTGACGAGGTGGATTTCAAACTGGCGAGCTTTGGTATGGCGTCGCGAGTGAGTGAGGCGGAGGACTGTCGTGGTGATGATGTGTACGCTCTCGCCGTCACCATTTGTCGTGTGGTAAGTGTGAGTTGCCTCGCATCTGTTGGCAGTGCTGGTTTGTGTGTCAGTGATGCTTGTGCTTGTAGGCCAGAGGAGCAGCACTTCCACTTGCTGACAACGAGGTGAATGCTGTGGACGCCTCCAACACGCCCGCTTCACTGCGGCCCATCTTGCAGGTTAGTTTTGTCATAGTGGGAAGTGAGGACTATTATCGCAAGAGCGTTCTTGTGTCGTAGCTTAAGGTGTTGGCATCTTGGTTTTCAGTTGATGTTGAGGCCGTTGGCTGTGCATCGAGTGACCGCGTCCGACGTGGTGCAATGCCTTGTGTCGGCGCACAGTGGTGAGCGAGTTGGTGGGCAGTGAGATTGCTTCTGGCGTCCAATCTAGGCTGTGGTGGTGCGACTGAAGAAATGGATGTGTATGCTGAGAGCTAATGTGATGCATTGTGATTCACTTCCGCAATCGTAGAACTGTATTATACTTTTGCTATCCTTACTCAATTTGTGCCTTAACGGCACGTATTTTTATGGTATTTGGAATGATATTAAATAAACTTCTTAATCAATGTCTTTGTCGTTGATTTGTAATGGGAGGAAGTGGGTGACTGACCGCCCTTATTTCGGTAGCTATGACGGAATGCATTGGTGGGTGTCTGTTCTTGCTCCTGATTGGCCGTTTTACGCATCAATCACGCACAATCACGTACTTGAGTGTAGTAAGGAAGACACCGATACGTGGGAATCTAGCTATCGGGTGGGTTAAATGCCGCCTGGCCTAATAGTAATGAATGCGTAGTAAGCACACATCCCGTTCCTCCATTTGACTTTTACTCTTGGTCATGCAGAAGTTTGGTTAGACTATTAAGTGGAGGCGCAAATGACCGTTAAGAGCTTGACGACCTCTGCCTCCTGTGATGAAAATAACCACGTTTGGATGCGTGCTAGCAACGGCATCGATGTGAAATTAAATTAAACGACCATGCTGCAAGCACTGCGCCAGATATTCAGAGCAGATTTGATGTTCTCAATGGGTTTCTCATGATCCGTCACTAATCAAGTGAATGGAGAGTGGCGGAAACGATGATTCGCCTCTCTGATAGTACGGGAGAAGACTTACACAGACGATTTGTACTGGTGAATGGATTGAAAAGAATTACTCTGAGTACAAACAGTAGGTTGCAGTTTTCTAATGCTCACATACTTTGTTCCATTGTAAGCTTGTGTATCTACTAAAAATGCTTTTCATATGCTTGCATTTAAGTGGTAATGTGTGGCAACTGGTATGAAGAAAATGGGAAATAACGTAAGTAAAATACACTTGAAGATGTTCACATAAAATTGTTTGTTCATCGAGCACAGTAAAGCCTTGAATAAAAATTATATTGGTTCTATTTTAATAAATTAACATTGGTGGTTTTAAAATATTGCTGCGAAAATTTTCTTAACATCTGCACCTTAACTTATACGGCAGTGCTATATACAAAATAGTGCAGAACTATTTCGTTGCTAGATATAAGCTATTTTAATTATAATGTAAAATGTGGTGCTGGACTTTTGTCAATTCAACGTGCTATCTAGCCTGCGCCTTACTAGCCTACATTTTCGCGCAGCATATGCTGCTGGAAGCCTGTCGTGTTTAATGCGTCTCTTAACGGGCTGGTGGCTACTTTGGGTCCCCCCGGAGCTAATGCTTAACTATGCAACACTTACTAGTAGATATCCGCCAGGCATATCTTCCCTGGTCCCTCGTTCTCTTAAAGCAGAATAGGTTAGTTAAATATGAGCCCCTGCTGCAAATGTAGACTTCTTTGTTGAGTGTGGTTCGTTTATGTAGATTTTGACACGTTACTCGTACCATTTCCTTTAACAAGCAGTAAAGGCTTTTTGAAACTTCTCCAGGATCAGATGGTGCAAATCCAACTAACAATCATTTGTCGACCATGCCTCGCATCATTCACTTGGCCTTTTCTTTTTGAATATTTTCGGGACTTCTTCATACGTCTTCGATGTCGCGATTACTGGGCCTTATTTTTGGATTTATAAAAGTGTTGGAGATTACTGACCAGTATCTGATAGCACGTTTTGCCGCAATTTGGAGTTTATCCCAGGTCACGCTGGCGCATCTCTAAAGAAGAATCCGAGTAAGTTAGCCACTTGTATTTCTTATGCCATACTCGTCGTTTTTCGATGGTCCCTCTCTGGTTTGCCATGTCCATTTTGAACGTTGATAACCGTCAGTCCTTTTATGTAGCAATTTCGTGGACGTTTTGTGAGATTCATTTTTCTCTGCGCAAAATACGATATCCTACTTTCTCAGTGAAAGTTGCACCTTAAAAACTGAAAGTTGGCCCTCATGTTCGCGTGCTCAGGCACTGTTACGCACGGTACCGCACTCTGAAATGATGCACCATCATCACATCGCAGGCGATATTTGATTTAGCCCATCAACTATGATGAAATTTGTTGAGGGCATTTAGATCTTCCTGTTGCAGCTCATCTACTTGGCTTTTCGCTCTTTTATTGGAACATGAGCACTTTACAAATGTGTGACGTGTTCCTGATCAGCTTGGGTTTATTTCGCCAGACCATGTCGCAAGCAGATATGTTGAGAAATGAGGTTTGCCCAGTTTCGGAGGGCAGCCGGATTAGTCAAAAGACGCGATTACAACTGTAAGGGATAGAAAAGAGGCAGGCGCCTGCTTTTTCAACTGTTTTGCCTTCCTTGGCGTCTAGCGATAGGCGAAACTCATTGTCACCGGAAAACCTTTTATTGGTGGGAACGAGCAACTTTGAAAAGGATCCGTTTGAGGATATATGGGGGACAAAGGTGTGGAGCGCGGAGTTTGCTGAAACAATTTGGGACATTGTTGACCTTAACCCAATCTACTTATCAGCCAGTGCCCTTTATTGTGTTTGGGAATGCACCTTTTGCTGATGTTTAATATCTTTTGTTTTCTCCTGGAGAAAGTGGTTTGACAATGCTACACGCTGGTTGAAGTGTGGTGTTTGATTACCCCGTCTATCTCAGTTATCGTTGCAGGTGCTCTACTGAGATGCTAAATGAGTAGTAGTCCGCGGTGCAATTGTGTGTTACTCGATATTGGTATCTATTTCAAAGTTCCAGCTGCTTGTGAAATCCTAAATAAGTAGCACAATTCTGTCACTTGTCTTGGTCATTCTATAAGGTTGCCGGTACTGATTACCCGCGTCACCGTGGCGCTATCAAACTTCGCTGGTATGTTGTCTCTTCACGCACTCGTTTCGAAAGTAGGCATTTTATCTGAACTATCTATCGCAGTGCTCTTATTCGATCCCTCACTACTGCACAAGCAAGCGTTTCGAATAAGTTGGTGCTTAAAGAGCTTCGTTTGAATTTTTGCCGTTTTTTATCCGAGTACATTGCTAAAGTCGTAGATTAGGGAGCGTTTATTTACCTTACAGTTACCGACCCCTACTGAGTTACCTCATTTCCCTAAAATTTGCTTAAATCGAAGACATTTATCTTGATCATTGAATTAACTTGCCATTGTGGTTCCCATGGTTGCCCTACCGAAATCGGAGGTGAGTAGCGGGATAGGGGACGCAGGTTGAGTTTATTAGCGTCTTAGATCTTGGAATCGGATAATGCGTGGTTTGAAGAGCTGTTTCAGACAATAATTCAGGCGGAATCTGACGTAATTTCGAGCTCTTCGTTGGTCTTTGAGAAGAGAAAATGGGTAATGGTGTGGTTTCGTATGCCTGCACATTCAAACCTATAATTGCGGCGCGGTTGTTCCCTTTTTTCCGGCTGCCTCCGTTGCTTCCCATGATCATCCATCAATTTCGATCGTAGCAGTTGTTCGACGGCAATTTTCCACTGACGTTCAGATATGAGTTTCTAATGACCTAATGCAAACTACAATCGAAACTATTTGCCGACTATTGTTTACGCTCAAATATCGCTCGAAAAGAAGCACATTTTGTGGTCCAATCGCTGTTCGCCTAAATAAATTGGTATCCATCCTCTCTGTTGGCGCCACCCAGTTTTCATTTCGATTATTAGCACTTCAGCTTCTCACGAGGTGTGGATACAAAGTTGTTCGTATCACTTCTTCCAAGTGGAGACCTTTTCGAGTCAATCTGATGTTGTCCACCTCTAGGCGAAATACGAGTATTTTGCAGATCTACAGAAGATGCACTGCCTGTATGACGTTTTGCATGACGGGGTATTAAGTCAATGGGGACAGCATCGTTGCGTTATTGGCGTAAGTTCACTTTTTACTGTTACTAAAATAAAGTTCGTGTTGGCATTTGACGAGGTTTTAGGATGTGCAGGCATAAAATTTGTTTGCTTACATACGGAGGGGTTTAGAACGAGGGGCATAAAATTGGATGGTGGCGTAAACCAGCACCCGTTGAAAATGGTGTACTTTGTGCTGCGTTTAACCCCTTCCTACCAAATTCCTATGCTCTAGTAGCCTGGACTTTGTTTCTTGCATTTCTGGTGTCATGTCGAGATATCAAATATATTTGTTGGTTCTGTATCATTCCATTTATCTGCATATTTTTGAGCTTGTTCTTTTGCTTCGAAAGGATTTGCTGAAAAACGTGATAGACGGTATAACCGTAAGACATTTCGAAATTCTCGATATACCCTTAGTAAATGTTCAAATAGGTTACCTGGCAGATTGAACTGTCAAATAGCATTCTAGTGGGCTTGTCAGATTAAGGCTTCTTGAAACCTAGAGCAAGTGGACTACACCTGTAGCCCGTTGCAGAGATGGTAGCATCTATCCACTATAAAAGGAGGCTGCCATTTTCCTGACTACTCCTCACACTGTTAATATTGGAACTGGTTGTCCACTAAATTGGGTATCGAGCACATTCTCCATTGTATCCATAACTTTCGATCTTTGTTGAAATAATTGAACTTTTGAATGACATAAGTGTGCATCAATGTAGATAGCGACGGTCGTCTTCAAAATGCATTCTAATAATGCCACCACCAAGTGCAGCACTAAAGGAAATAACAGAGCTTGTTGAGCTACAAAGTGTGCTGGAGGAGATTTGGATGGTGGAGTGCTCTCGATTAGCTTTTAAATTAGTCAAAGAGCAGCTCTAGATGGGTTGTCTCCGGCAACGGATTATACAGAGGGTGGTGAAAGAGGATGTGAAAGCTCAGCACTACAAGCACATGTCGACCGAAAGGTAGTGAATAATTGAGCGTGAAATGGTCCTGGGAAAGTAGGGTGGAGAGATCATCAGAAAGAAGTCTGGGATTTGTGCCGCAGTGAGTGAAATAATGCGTAGATCACAAGGTCTCTCCACCCTTCTGTACACGTTAAGGGCATGCATCTATTTTGCAGGAACAAACTGTTTCGCGAGTGGTGGGAGGAGTTGTTGAGGGAGAGTTAAACAAACTAAACCTTTTGGATAATCATTCCTCAGAATTAAAGTGATTTTAGTGGCCTTTTAATCACTCAATGCAGGTGCTTTGCCATCTCATTTCTACACGATGTTACACTAGCTTACCTTGGTCGGGATGCATACTTGCCCTGCGGTGTTAAAAAGACGAAATCTTGATTTGGCTCTTGCATGAGTTATTTTGGGTGAGATTTGCTGTGGATTGGATTATATAAAATTACAAGCCCATCTGGTTTTTACAAATAGTTTAGAGATTTGGTTTGGGTTTCACCTTTCACGTATTCCATGCAGCAACTTTTGGCCACTTTGGTTTTGTAAATCGGCGGCTCCAGAAACTTGTATATTCATTGGCTTACGATGCTTGGAATAACTTTGAATGATCCTCACTGAACTTGAAAATTCTTTGCTAAAACTTTGTGCCACATGCCTAATAGCATTTCGCTGATTCTGCGTTTGACGACTTTTTCTTCAAGTATGTTCCTTTCTAATCGATGGTGCTTTGGATGTCTGAGAAATCAAGGAGCATAATGGACGAACCTACATGGTTGGGAGGCTTGGCAATATCATCTAGTGCCCAAAGAAAACACGAACTGGGACCTCAGACGTCTGATTGATGAAGGGATTCCGCTTCGCTTGCTTGTGCAGCCATAAGTTTGGTAGCTGTTTCGCTAAAGCGTTAGCAAGCTAGTTACTTTTATTCGCCAATTGAGGTGTATGATCACCCCGCCTTTGAGTAAGAGCAATTTACATAAATTTGATAATTGGGCATCTTGAATTTTGTTCCTGATGCTGCGTTTAATTTTTGCCATGGAAGTGAAGTCTTTCAGAATCTGTTAAGGCAGGAACACTTGCGATTGATAATGAACCTCGTGGATACAGAGGTGTGCATGCTTTACCTTACAGCTTTTCACTCCTGTCTGTCTGGGTGACTGGATGATTGGACTGGCTAATTGAAGTGTTCACCCAATAAGACGATTCTGTGTCTTGAGATTCATTTCATTTTGCTTGATGCCTGATTGACTTGGATCCCTGCCAAAGGTGGCATTGACAGTACCTGTCGTAATGTGTCATTCGGCCACTAAAATCTTACAAACGCTGGGCTATATTTTTTGAACAATACAGGGTTGCATACGTTGAAATGCCTGCAGACTATTAAACGGGATTTCTTGGAATCTGCTGTAAACACCCGAAACACGCATAAGACGTAGGAACTTTTCATACGCCTCAGTGATGTGCATAAGATACATGCATACTATCCGTCGCATGGGCTACAGTGGCCGGATTTCGACGACCCATGCAAGAGTCGCTGATTGGAATATTCACGTGGTGCATGGAAGTGGGCCCTAGTGGGGGAGTCACAGGTGGCGAACAAAGTAATGGGGAATGTGCTGCTTGGGAATTGAGCTTGAATGCAATTTCAGATGAGAGACGGAGAGAATAGTCCCAAACCTCACAAGTGGATTGTATGAGACGAGACCGCTAGGCTCATAATTCTTAAGTGTTCTCGACTGCTTTAACGCAGTGAGTGAACTTTGTTGTGTATCTTTTACTGATGTTTGATAACTACTATGCCTTTTGGTTTTCCCTTGACGTAAGTGTATTAGCAATGCTTCGAATTGGTTAAAGTGTGGTGCTTGATTATCCCGTCCGTCTAAGTGGTCTTGGTGGGCACGTATCCTACTGAGGTATGGAATGAGTAGCAGTTTGGAGAACGTTCGTTGATGTTCCTTAACATTTACATCCATTTCGAAAAAGGTAGCGGAACTCTTCCACTTGTTCATCCGGCAAAGTTGTCTACTGCAATTTCACTTAGGTGGGAGCTGAGGTGTTGCTACTTTTCGTCCTTAGTACTGAGTACCTGACCAACTGCGGTCCTGTAAAACTTTGTTGGTTTGTTGCCTTTACGCATACCTGAGTGCACTTGATGGGGCCTGTGCTATTGTCCAAGCTAAGTGCTTTAGATTGATTGGTGTTTGAAGAATCCTGTCTTATCAAGGACAAAGTCACACATCAAATTTCAGCGAAGTCGCTTATTGTCTTTGGGTCCGAACGCACGGTTGCCAGACGCCCAAAGCCGTACCCGCAGCGGTTCGAAATGCAATACCCTTTTTGGACACATATCTATTTCATTCTCATAAAATACTTATTGTTCAAAAGTAGGCATGACAACTGAAAGCTTTTCAGCATCTAAGTGCTTCACGTTGTCAGAAACTTGGTAGGACTTGAAGTTTCCGCTCCAATTTGCAGCACAGTCGAAGTACGAGCAAAACTAATTTATGTACGCATTCCTCCCTAACTACTTTGTTCTACCTCTCCCAACCGATGCGTGGTTTGGCTCTGTGAGACAATTCGCAGGTCGAAATTTATCGCAAAACTTCCCATACCATGATTGGATGATGTGTGCGTGGGTGCTAGACATTAAGGAGCATTCTGCGACCCGTAATTTGAAGTTAGATTCTTTACAAGAAGCTGATTTGGGACTAACCGTTGATGTGACATACCTTCTGGTAAGACAGGATGGTAGTATAAAGGATGCATTCAAGGTAGGTGGCTTGCATCGCTTAGTTGCGCAGCTGCCAATCGTCTTACCAAATGTCGCATTATATTTGTACTTGCGCCGTCGCGAGGTTACAGTTGTCTAACTTGTAATAGGAACTATTAGGACGGCTAGAACAGCCTACAGCGCTTGCCCATGTTCCGCAATCCCACATCGGTGGTAGCCGTACACAACTCCGTGAATCCTAGTGTTCTGCAGTACCTAATGGAATGAATGCGATCGACACACCAGTCACAATCCGTTACGTATGTTTACTTGACATAAACGGTTTGGTGAGATACTTGCGCCCCATTGCTTTGTCGTCACTACATTCTGATGCCACTGGTCTTGTCCATTTGTTGTGATTATATTGTGGTGGACATTTATTTGAAGCTCTCACAGACATCGAGTGAAGTGGAGGCATCAAGTTGCTGTTTTCACCGGTTGAAGGATCGCCATTAACTGAGCCTCCACAATGGCATCTTTTGCAAGACATGCGGTTGAGCAAATGTTTTATTATGCCGTATATCATGCTATGCGTTATAGGATTATCTTTAATTATATTTATTCCTAGATGCTATTCGTGTAGGCCTGACCCCATTGCATCAAAGGGCTGAGTTTTTGCAGAGAACTCTTTAACGAATTTGTTGCAAAAATGTGAATGAATGTCTTATTTTGCTGGAATAGAGACGGTTTTACTACCCGCAACAGAAATCCTTACACACGTTTTGAAGACCTCATTGGTACCAGAAACTATGGCGCTTTCAATGAATTTCCCTTACCATTCATTCCCTAGGTAAAAGCCCATGCCATCTTTTTATTCCAAAACAGGTGATGTGCGAAAGCAAGCAGCTTAAATTGTATGAAATTTTCTGCTTTTGTCAATTTATTTGCAATAAATCAGACACGCCGTCCTGCTTCGTTCGCTTCGACTTAATGGGTTGAGGCGACTGAAAGTGGGTGCATTATTACCATTGACAGGATTGGCAGCGTGTTCCACATTTATGTCTTAAAATATGATTTATCAGCTTCCTATCAATCTTGTTTCCAGTAATGAAAACAATTGACTGAGCCCATAAACGCGCTGAAGCTGTGAATGAATCTTTTGTGAACAGGATCGTAACAAGCCAACTTGTTGAAATTTCATACTACTGCATACGGCATGCCTGGGATTCAGCATTCGAACTTTGAATAGCAGCGATACAATAACTAACCAGATAGCATGTCCCATTCTGTTTGCTAAGGGTTGAGATTACTGGCATTGCCTTGCTTTTTTTGTCATGTCGCCTTGACGGCAACGGAATCGGTACTGAAGATTCTTTTCACACTATGCACTACTTCGAAAATGTTTCCATCCATACGATTTGCGCAAGCGTTTCACGATTGCCACCACATTATGGGATTCGAGGAGTGTAATTTAAATGTCATCCACGTCAATAAATGAAACGAAAGTAGTCTTCTTCCATCCACATCAACAGTCGAATTCAAACTAAATTCGAAAAGAGTTTTCTCAAAATGTTTTCCTATCTGAGGCATTTGTCCTGAAGTCATTGCAGAACCGATTAGCGATTTGGTACAAGCAAAGGTTTTCGTCCAATTCTAAAATTTGTGTTTGATGAGCGGTGATGAACACGATAACATGCGATAAAGGTTAAAGACGTAATATGAGGTTTGAGTCTACCTTTGCGTTGGCTGTAAACAGCCGTATTCCAAATACGTTGCTGTGCTGCAGAATATCCAGTGGAATGCGTGTATGTTACATATCAGCTCAGAATTTTTTTGATGAAGCTATTGATATAATCAGCGTAGTGACCTACTTGGAATGGATTGCCTTCTCGTCAGCATGTCCTGATGTCTTCTATTCCATTGGATTATTGCAACTGTGTAACAGAGGGCATGCAGCTGAAGCTCCTTGCAGCCTGATAGACATGGAGGCTTCAGCGTATGACCGTCGCTGATTTATCCATCCCTTCACCTTGACATCCTTAAAAGGCATTAATTCAAATTAACTATTTCTTTTTTTGGGTCTTTTTTCGTCAATATTCGCCGAGAATACTTTTATGTGATTTGTATTATTGTCCGCTGACTCTGTCTTATCAATCAACCGAACGTCTTCTAACAATGCCAGCATTCCATTCCAATTCACCCACAAGTAATGAGGCGAGGACGTCAGCTGCAGCCAGTTTCTTACCTCCTACCTCTGATATAATGGCGACTGTGTGTTGAGTTGCAAAGACCTGTTTTAATGTGACATTGTGCACGCTGATGTGCGATAGATGAGCGAGTACACGCTAATGTGAACGGACACAGACGCTGGTTTTGGGTTCAACGCTTCCCGGTCTCATTTCGGTTGGATTGAACGAATCATGGCAAATTTACGCATGTGATGCATTCCCTTCTGCTCCCCAGCACTTTGTCCAACTAGCATGCAGAATCGCTTGATGGCCACCACGCATGACGTGGAGTAGGTGGTGCTACAAGTTTAAACCTTTAAAGAAGAAGTAAATGCTGCTACGTGTTGTAGGACACTAGTGGGAAGCCTGTATGTGATTAAGGAAACACGGTAGCTTGAAAGTGTGGTCAAAGAAGCACATTAAAACACACACTAGTGTTTTTTGGGTTCTTACATTATTCATTGTAAAATACATTCCTGTCCGTATGAGAATATACTCGCTAAGCTTCATATTGTGGCACACAGATTCTTGGCGTGACGTCAAAAATGCAGCATTAGGTTTTCCACTTGCAAGAGGAGGTGGCCGAACATCTAGATTAGTTTGCCGGCACTATGCACAGATGCTGTGAAGCACTGCGAGCCAGAGAACACTCATGACTGTCCCAGCACACTGCACCCACATCTATTCAACGCGTTGTCATTTGAATGATTGGCTGGTAGCCTCCTCCAGCAATGCAAATGAGTTGTGGCGCCTAGTGCATCTGGGATAATTGCGACTTAAGCCTCGAATCATGTCATGCGCGATGCAATTCGCGCATCACATAAGGAACCGAAAAACCATTGGCGGTTTGATATGGGGGTAATTTTTAAGAATTGCCGCCTACTCCCCTCTCATTCCTCCCCAGGTCTGTGGTGCCCTAAATCAAAGTGCACGAATTATGCTTCTTAGTCCACAGGTCCAAAAAGCAACCCGTTTTCATGCACAATCAACTGTTACAGGCGATGAGGATCGCTGAATATTTTATCATCGATGTAACCCTCGCTGTGTTCGTGTCAGCTGTGAAATTGGTGCAAGTTGATTTTTGTTTAGAAAACATTAAAAAACAGAGGTTTGGAGGGCGCGCGATGGTGGGTCGAATGTTCTTGGTCCTGCTATGAATATCACGAAACCTGTTTGTTATTTGTGAGTGTTGGTAAAGTTGGGTGAAACTTTAGATCCGAGCCGAGTGCGACACCTACGTATCAATAAATGTTGAGTTGATGGGCCAACATCAGCAAAATGAAGAGATTCAATATACTTTGCAAGCGCAACGAATTCGCAGAAAATGTCCCCATCAATTAAATGAAACCGGTATTTAGAAAATAGGTCATACAGAGCAGAACTCAAGGTATAGTTGACAGGCACCCGAGATCATAGCCATGGCGGTTCAAAACGCAATGCGCCTTTCGACACATATCTCTGCCGCTCTCACAAAACACTCAACGCTTCATGGTAGGCAGAAAAATCGGAAGGCCACTCCCCACCTAACTGCCTCCAGTTACCAGAAAATTTGTAGGTCTTGAGGTTGCCTTTCCAACTTGTAGCATATTCGAAGTTCGAGCACACCTAATTTATGCACGTATCCGCTCCAGCCACTTTGTTGCACCTCTCCATTCCCCTGACCGATGCGTGATTTGGCATCGTGAGATGGTTCGTGGGTCGAATTAATCACAAAACCTTGCACACCACTCTCGGACGACATAAACGTGCCTAGTAGATAATGAGGAGCACTCAGCGACCCGAAATTTGAAGTTAGATTATCTACAAGAAATAGATATGGGCGATCCATTATTGTGTTTGACATACCGTCTAGTCGGACGGGGTGGTAGCAAAAATGATGCGTTCAAAGCAAGTGTGCATATGACTTTTCTTAACCATTTGCATCGCTATCGAACGTCTTATCAAAAGCAGCGCTTAATGCCCAACTTGGTGTTGGGAAGCTCGACGTTTGTGCACGTTGACAATAGTGCGATTATCCATAGGAGCCGAAAGAAAAGGTGTCACGTCCCGTATGGGTGTTGGCCATGCAGTCCGTTGTTTATGCCATATAGCAAAACATTATTAATCAGAGAACCACTTCCTATCAAATAACTTGTAAAGTGTGCCTCACTGGATTTAGCGCTTGTAACACTTTGCAAGCAGCTTTTATTAAAAATCGAGTGCTATTTCAGAAACTAGAGCATTCACTCACCGTGTTTGGTCTTCCATTCCACTGCTTTGCTTCAAGACACTTTACTTCGTATCTTATCCAAAATAGCCCACAATCGTCGAGACTTACTTTGCGATCAGAGCACCATTATCAGAACTTATGCGAATCATTGCCAATATCCACCCACATACCGCTAAGATGCAAATCACTCGCTACTGACTACGCCAAGTAGGCTGTATTTTGTCATGCATTTGGCACTTGTCCTCCCATTCACCGTCCATCTTGTCAGGATTCCCAATCATATGCATGTCGCACGCATACCGCGATTTTACATCAAAGAAGTTCTTCAAGAATAATGGTAAAGCATGCAGGCCATAAGTTAAGGGGCTGCAAATGAAAGCAAAGTTTAGAAGGGGTAGGAGTGCTCAACAAGCTTTGGTTTATGCGGACAAGATGCACAAACAAGCAATAAGTCGTATGCATTTTCGCAAATTTTAATGTTAAGAAGTTGGGACTAGTGAGATGTTTGACCAAATTGCTCTAATTCAAGTGCTACACTGGATCTTCCATCATTCTACGCAATCAGTGGAGGCTGCCACAGCTCACGGGTATCGAGTACTCACCTACTACCACGTTGCTACAAGCCATTGCAGTCAGAGAAGTGCTGGCTAGACCTGCAGCCACACAAATTGCTTTTGCATTTTGTAGTTGTCGAATAACCCAAAGTGTTCCACACTTGATCATTCTAAACATGGCACACTTCGTGTTCCAGTCAAGTCACTCCTGACTGATCAGCACTTGACTGAGTGAATAGACGTGAAGTGTGTCGCCAATTGCACCACTGGCACAGTCGTGTCAATCAACACACTACGAAGAGGTAGGTGAGAACGGACCCCATCCAAGATTCTGCGACTCAGATGTCCAGCCGACTGACGCGTACCTGCACCCAGATGTCGGATTTTGTTTGTATTATTTATTGCGCAAAGTAAGTAAGAGCTAAGCGGTGTCAGATTGAGCTGCAGCTCTGCACTCAAACCTCCTTAATAGGTTTTCAGAGACTTTGGTTTTCGTTGAATGAGTTCTTTAGTTTCCTTTTCAAACATCCTACAAGCACATATTTCTGGAGCTTTCTGGCCATCCTGTTTTCGCCTTATGTGTATCGCACCACACACTGCAACAATAGCAAAGCCATACCAGTCTCTTTGTGATTCTTCAAATATCGCTCACTACTCTTCATTTCACGCTGCAGCTGCGACTCCACCAAGTCAATCAATCACCCTGATGACACCTGCAAGTGAGATGCACATGAATAACGTCATCATATCGTGTGACCATCACCGCTGTTCCCATTTTGTTGATTTTCCTTCATTTTCGCAATTCATTTTTACATGTTGTCAATGTTTTCTCCATTTCATGAGGCCTTTAAGCTGCCAACCTTCGGAACCAAACCTTTCCCCCAATTAAAGTCTGCTGAACTGCTACTAAGAGAGGCTTGTTTCATTAAGGTGTTTATCTGCATTACTTTGCATAAAGCGCATTAGTTTACACAGATTACCATTTCTACCAGAATCGTGCGCCATGCAGCGCATGCGTGGACTGTAATTAACGGATGGAGACTGAGAAGTGGCGTCGGTTATTTCTACAACCACCAGTCCGGTGTCACTAGTAGCCAAACCGAACAGAGGAAATTGTGTAGCATAGAATGCAATCTGCTCAAGGAGAACGTGTTTCGTACCCTTGGCGTTGCTGGATAAAGTGGCGCGCAATAAATCATTTGGCTTGAAACCTTGATTATGAGTTCTTCCCACACTAAGTAATGTCCTTGGTTATGCGTTTGGCCATCGCAACCACCTTCACCTTCGAATAAATCCAGAATAACAAACGATCTTACTGTGTCGGCTCAACAACCCTGCTGGCAACGGGTGCACAATGTTAAAGCAAATAGGTTCTCTGCAGGACCTACTGAAGTGAAGAGAGGTTAGCTAACACGCTTGGCATAACATTCACTGCTATAAACCATGAGGAGCCCTATCGCTCGATGTTCAGTTGTGCTGGCAAGTTTGAATATCAACAAACTCCGATTTGACTACGCTGGATAGGAGTTAGATTGGGAAATTATTCAATGACAATTGTTGTGGACCCCAGCAATGCATGAGACCAAAGTTGGCCCACAATTGTGTATTGCTTGACTACGGATATTTATTGATGTGTTATTAGGAACTCTTTTTGCATTGGGATCGTACAAACACTTGTGAGAAGTTGAATATGCTGCTAAAAGCTCATTTAAGGATACGGTTTTACATTGACGTTCGAAGGTGCAATGCTCAATTGCGTTATTCCCGAGCACTGGGACCTCGCCTGTCTACCGTATCAACCATAGCCGCCACACTGCTCGCCTCACGATTTCGAAGGTACTCTCAGCGATTTGTTTTTTTTTTCGAATTGTAAATACCCGACTTTGTCTTTCAAGTGTGGTTATCTGGTTCAATCATCATCAGCATTTTAAAACAAAGTGTAGGTCAGTTTAGTAGGATCACCACTTGTATAGTGCGAATGGCTAAATGCTGATCGGAAACACTTGTTTACTGCAGTTCATCATTTCGGTAGCACGTGCTACTGCTGTTTTACACTGACTACGCTCCACCGAATCGAAATGGAGTTATGTGCTACAAGTTAAAAGTTAGAGTGGTCAATCACTAATTTACTAAGTTGCTGGCTGAGATGTCTACGAAATACCTCGCATTACGAAACACAATGGGCTGCAGTGACGCTAATTATTTGCATTTTCACCAAGTCAAAATTTTGCAATAGTTTTCAGACAGCACTTATTCGGCAATGAATTTGCGCCAACTGCGTTTGCCATCTGTGCACACAGTACCATGAAACTCTACTGTCAACATAGAGGAATGTGACATGACAACTGCACTTTTCATTGCTCGAGATGTCACCGCATTGTCAGGACCAAAATGCCAAAGCAGCTCGGGTTTAGACGCTGACGCTCCATGGGACACCGAATAAGAAGCTTTGTGTGCTTTTTAGGAATAAATTAATTTGCTGAGATGCGTCAGCAAACATTTCGCTTTAAGCAATAACGAATTAATCTGTTTACATTTTCTGACAGCTTTTCTCAGTTGACAAAATTTAACTTCCACATTTGATGTGCAATGCATATTACAAAATGCATCTGATCCAATTTTTGAACAAAATAGCTTCTATTCACGCATCGGTCGCACCATTTAACACCAGTTGTAAGTCCCCAACATAATTGATGCTTCGGGGTAAATCTGGCCTCTTCCTCTGTAAAGCGAACATACGATAAGAACCTATGATATGCGTGAATCCCGTTTGCAGCAGTGGATTCCCCTCGTCTTCACCAAGGTCCGACCGCAAGTAACGTTGATAGGGGAAGAATTGAAACACGATTTATGCAGCATCAGCTTAGAAGAAATATACCGATCGCATCTTTTCCTTGGTTCCTTCAGCAGTTCCTTCTTTTAACCCCTCTCTTTTCCCATTTCCACTTTTTCTTACTTTAAACTATAGCATTCACTTTATTTGTCAATCCTATATTTTTTTCTCAAAAAATAGCATTGAAACCTACGCATTCTACAAATTGTTGCAGGCATGTTTGCCTATGCTAATCAACTCTTTCATTGATGCGCCGTCTTGAAGTTGAACTAAGAATTAACACTGTTTCTCCTACTATCCCATTCTCCCCTTTCGTACTTGCTATACGGCTTTTTACAAGCAACTTTAAAAATATGTCACTATTTTGCTTACAAGTCGTTTGTTGCATTAAATTTTTATAAGTAGCAGCTCCTAATGCATAAACGATCTCACTTTCCTCTCCTGTTATCCACGCCTTCAAGAATCGAATAGAAATCTCCAACAATTCGTCGTCCCACATCGCGGAACTTGTGCATAAGTCGTTTATTTGCATAAATTTAGTCAAAATGTTAAGACTATCCACACTGAATTGTGCCTTTGAAGGGTGAAAATGTTTCTAAGAAAATACCTTAGATTACTAACATAGACTCAACGCTTGAGGTGCATTACAAAACAAAATGCTCGGAGCATTACCCACCAAAACCGATGGCATTTACATGACTTTGTTCGAATTTTATGGTGCAGTGGTGATTTGCAAGCGCATATGAAAATAGCACGGATAAAAGTATTTGCAAAGCATTGCTTGATATATCCAGACAATAGCAAATGCTATGAAAGTGATGAAAACTTACTGTTACAGTCGGGTTGCCTTTAGGTAGGCGCGATAATGAACGCGAAAATGGCAGTTACTCCAATGCTTAGCAAATTCATTGGGGCATGCCATACGATCTGATGGATCAGCGGGGCTAGGAGGCCGCCAATGGCAACCAAAAATTTTGGCTAACATCATTCAGCCATGCATGCGAAGCCAAAATTTCCTGAGCTTAGGAGACTACTAAAGGGTTCGGCGAAAAGTCTCGTAAAACGTGTTCACGGCATAAAATTGGAGTAACGTGGGACGAGAAGTGGTAGGATGGTAAGGAACAGGCATAATAAGGTACGCATTTTAATGAGCTCACCACCTTTTTAAATTCACGCCCGCGATCAAGATGCTTCGGCAGCTTTGACGCCTTGTCGTGGTTCCCACTAAGGCTTGCATCCCAACTCACCCGGTTTTGACATCGTTGTAATTCTGCAGCACTAACCAAGATGTCAACAATCTCTTTCTTGGCATTTTATTCCTCTTCATAAGCTAGTTACAACATTCTGCACCTTGACTGTTATACCTTGAATTAGGGAGCTCAGATGAGACACACTGAAGAGGCATGGCATTTTCCTCACTTTTCTGGGCTTACTGTTTGCTTTTACGTAGACTTATCGCTACTAAGTCAAGCGGTCCTACTAGTAGTAGCAAAAACATAAAAAGATATCTGTTGAAAAAAGCACATAAAGGGGTTCAATATGCACTAAAGCAGAAATCAGAGGAGATCAGATCCGAAATCATCGAGCGTGCGAGCAATGGAGTGGGAGACATAGAATTCAAACGAGTGTCATTTGAGTCCAAACAAAGTGAAGCACATGGAGAAATGACCGGATAAATGAAGAGATCTGGTTGAAACAGGTTTGTGTAAAGATGAGATGAAAGAGCATACACTAGGGCGATTGAGCGGGTCTGGTATAAACGGGTATTTCTTGTGATGTTGGTGTGCAGATGGCTACAGTGATTGGCATAGTCCAGTGACTCACCACATCCCTCCATCCAGAGGCACAATGCAGTCAAGGTACCTGCTCTAACAGTACTGATATTGGAACACAGTGGAAATGCATTCCGTTGAAACGGTTTTACATGAATATCGTTTTAAAATGAATGAAGAATTTAAAGATTACTCGGCAAATTAGCAAACGCAACAAGCACAGGGATAAAAATTTTGTGAAAAATACCTACGTTCTTAGTTAGCAATTTATAAGATTCTCCTCGCGCACATCACCCGTAACCTAATGCTAACCCGATACAACTGTGCCGAGTGTGTAGAGGGTGCTGGGAATACCGGATCTATTTAAACACTAACCAATTTTAAATTTTATCATAAAGAAACCTCGGGAGACTGTATAATTCCAGTTTTAGTTAACCAAAGTTGTAATTTTAAAAACGCAATATACGGAACCCACCTACCACAAAGTCTATGCACACTGACTTTTATTAATTGACATGATCAAGTCAGGTAAGCAACATCATATTGCACTTTAACGATTATTTTATTGTATATCAAATCACAGTTTCAAATATTACATTTTATGAGTTGTCAAACTGACCAACAATCTTGCGATTATTGTGTCTGGTCTTGGGGTATCGTTTGCTGCCGAAGAAAGCAGTAATTGTTCTTAAGTGCAGAATACAGCATCCATCACATTACTGAGAGGTCGTCCTAGAAATTAAGTGCGTTGGTTTCTACTCTGATCTTGGTCTTGTTGCACCTCTCCCAGTCTGTTAACAAACAGTTGGATAGACTGAGCAGAAGTGTGCAAGAAACCACAACAATGCTAAACTCTTGCTATGTCCTAAGCCTCTGCAATCCAACCAGCGAACGTTTGCACGTACGTGTACTTCCACATCTCGAAACGTTGCCCGTTTACTCTCATAGAAAAACGCGGACCTACACATGGATGTATGCCTTGAAGCGAATTGTTTTGCGAGGCCCGAAACTTGCTTCACTTTTCATATTGCAGAACTAATGTAGTCTGGTTCAACTTGGTTTATTTACGAGTACATTTGAGTAGCATTATTTCATAAGCATTCACAGGGTATTCACCTCATAAATATCAAGTATAGCTAGTTGACTTGAGAAATCGAAGAGCGTTTGATTCCGTGCGTTGCTTTATTTGATCTTCCAAATATTTACTTCAATGATATTGGTGTATTCGGAGGTGACGCAGTGACACCTATAATTGAAATAAACCATTTGAAAGCAAGAAACCACAAAAAGTAGGAGAAATGGCTTTGCAAGTATAATCTGGCTTCCAGATTTCATACGTGTGTCTGCTTAAACATGCCAAAAGCAAGTAGCATATCTCGCTACGAAGAATGCTGACAAAGTGAATGAACTTTACAAAGCATAAATTGCGAGAAGTTATTGCATTGCTTTGTCTTTGCATAAGTACCCATTTTATGAGGGATGTTTGGTCCATATACAGTCATACGCCTTAAAATTTTTCTCCTATTGAACATGGACTAAGTTAGATGTGCCTCCGAAGCGTAACAAAGAATCTTACTGGTGGATGAGAGAGTCGTTGAAGATCCTGCAAGGTTGAAACGAGAAAGAATTAAGCCTTTTTTGTCTATGAAACGAATGAATGAGTCGTTGTGGCATGACTGCTCAAAGCATATCAATTGATCAACTACTAGGAGGAAATTTTGCTACGTGGATTCAGAAATTGCACGTCTTAACAACTTGAATAGGATCATTTGAAGCAGCTGCCCGTGATTTTAAAAACAGGGTGTTCAGTCAAGCTTATTAGAGCAATGCCATTCCATCTAAGCGAATACAGTCGCATTAACAACTCGGAAAACTGGTTGACTGTGTTCTAGACGCTCATCTCGATCGAACTACACTAAGTCAATAGAAATGACTGTAAGCGCCAGCCAATTCATCAACTTACGGTTGCATTCTGCCACTTCCGGGGATATTGCTAAAGAAAGTAATGATTTTAAAGCTTTTGATGGATATCTCATGCTAATTTTCAAAAGGCAAATTAAGTCAGGGTGCTTGATAAAAACGTCCGGATAACTCTCAAAGATTAATTTGTTCTACGCACCATTTTGCGTATAGTCGATGGATACAATTACTACCGTCATGTAGCCAAAGAAAGCAAAGCTTTCACGTAATACATCAGTTTTCCCTTGGAAAACTCCACGAAATATCCGCAAATCCTTCTTCACATCTTTTTCTAAATTGACTAAGATAGATGAACAATGAACAAGCGTTTCGGAAGGAGCGGAGTAACTAGCAAGGAGAAGGTGTTATGGATCCATCCTGAGAGAAAGTGCAACAGATCATAATTGAACTAGTCTTTGAGCATTACCTTACTTAGTGGCAGTGGAGAGCAAAACACCCACTGCCACCTAAGGGAAATTTGATGTACGAAGACACTTAAATCAGCTGGGTGCTGGCTGAGTAGAGGCTGAAAAGCACAAAATCATTTTTTGCCCTTAGACATCCAGTTGACTTACTGCAGAATCTATCACGCCTTATACGGAGTTTGCTTCCATGCCAAGAGCAACGAAGTTCTCCGTCGATAGCAAATATGACCTAGTTTAAGCATGTAAGCATACATAATGCACTGACAAGCCGATATGATGACATGTCGGCTACTTTCATTAAATGCTGCATTTGATTAGGCTAAAATAATGACGAATGCAGCCTTCTTGTCAATTACTAACCTTTAATTCATGGAATCAGGAAATAAGCTCTGCTTACCAATGACTTGCTCTTTGCTCCCCGAACGGCAAAGTTAACTCTAAATGACCTCTTGCCCCTGACAAACCGTGAAAGGGGAAACGACATCTTCACGTCCACCTCATCTGTCAAGCAAGAATGCGGAATTATAAACAAGTGTTTATCTTGTACTACCAATTTTTGTGGCACACTAATAAATGAGTTGATACAAGTACTGAAGTTGTGAATAGAATAAGTGGATAACTGAAATAGCGGCATACAGCTTAAAAATAGGCAAAACAATGCATCTAATGCTAAAACGAAGTAATGAGAAAATGACTCAGCTACAGACTCTGCATTTGGCATAACCCAGAATTAGTGGAATACGTTAATTTTGAGTTGCGGCTCATTCATTTTCACTTTAAATCATCCGTCCCTAACACCTAATGTTAATGGTTTGGTACAATTAAAAAATAGCACCTGGATCGGGCCGAGGAAAAATGCATTGCGGCAAAAAGAACGTTGTTGAGGTGAATGTTATTGAATCATCGCTCTCCTCAAAGGTGATCAAACTGTCTTGTGCACGCACGTCGGCCACAGTGATGATGGCGCCGCCTAAAACGTAGAGATATAGTGCTAATCACAATCCTCTTCTTAAATCCTGTTCTTTTGCGAACTGAGGTACACATCGCTATGCACACTAGGCCATGACGATAGAAATTCTGTCATATTAATTTTTTTTCTCCAAAGTCGATTACACACCACATAAATTTTGTGCGATACAGTGGACAGTTAAAGCAACTTTTATGGGGCATAACAGCCTCGCCTACATCAGCTTGAATGCATAAATAAAAGTGGTCGGTGATGTAACGGTTTGATACTTGATACTAAACTTAGTAACCAAAAGTACTGATAGTATTTAAATGCTTTAAGGTCTTCATAAATTTTGGTGCACGCATATGAGGAGGATCTGGCTTACCTACAGCCTTGATACAAGGCTTGCCCCAAAAGTGTGTACGGTTGACGAAACACTTGCCACCTCTAGCTGACAGAGCAGTGAATATTGGGCCTCGTCTGATATACGCGCCCTAAGAAGAAAGATTTCATGAGCACAGCCTTGCTTATTCACCTGCATCGCAGGCCTTTATTATCTAATATTGTGAGTCGTCGGATATTTTTCACAGTGAATATAAAGGTGTGTAAATGTTTCGTTGTAAAGACGTCTTTAAAAACAACAAGTACATAAACTATCGCGTTCAAAACTCACAAATTCGCCACTACTCCGATAATACATAGGGTATGATGGTCCCGATACCGTTGGAATTATTCGCGATCCCCACAAAGTGGGATTGTATGCACCTTTAGAAGGTTAAAAAGGTTTTATAGCAGGCAAGGTTATATTTTATTTTGGTTCTGGTGGTGAGCATTGATATCCTGGTTTTAAAGTGAATCTCTAGTTTACCATTTTGCTGGAATTTGAATAACGTTTTATAGAAGCGCATTATAAAGTGGTGCGCACGTACCTGAGTAGCAGACAACAGAAGCAAGAACTGCGATAATTTTTATCATCGTAGCGTTCAACGGCTAGCCAAGAAGATTGTGTGCATTTATATGGCTATAGGTTAGGCCGTGGAACATTAATTTATTGGCTTGCTGACATTGCGTTCCAGACTGGCAGTAGGAGAGGCGTCAGTGCCAACGGACCAGCTGCCGGTGGCCTCATCGATGAGTCGGTCGGAGTTGCGTGTTAATGACGCTAGGTCTTCGCGCTGCTCAGCTACATTGGTTACCACTTTTTTAAGAATATGTGCACATTTTTAAAGATCATGAAGTCAGAGTGATTGTTATTCTTGCACGCATTGGCAAATTTAAAGATCGCCAAGGAGGAAATGTGTTTTGTTTAGCCAATAAAATACAATCGCTCTACAATGAATCTTTACTTAAACAGCAAGATTAGTCTAGGGGTATGGGGCCAGAGACGAACATAGAAGCAAAGAATGGTTCTCAGAAGTTTTGTTTTCCTCCAAATCGTTGACAGTACCTTCGAACACGTGAGGCGAGCAGTGTGGCGGCTATGGTTGATACGGTAGACAGGCGAGGTCCCAGTGCTCGGGAATAACGCAATTGAGCATTGCACCTTCGAACGTCAATGTAAAACCGTATCCTTAAATGAGCTTTTAGCAGCATATTCAACTTCTCACAAGTGTTTGTACGATCCCAATGCAAAAAGAGTTCGTAATAACACATCAATAAATATCCGTAGTCAAGCAATACACAATTGTGGGCCAACTTTGGTCTCATGCATTGCTGGGGTCCACAACAATTGTCATTGAATAATTTCCCAATCTAACTCCCATCCAGCGTAGTCAAATCGGAGTTTGTTGATATTCAAACTTGCCAGCACAACTGAACATCGAGCGATAGGGCTCCTCATGGTTTATAGCAGTGAATGTTATGCCAAGCGTGTTAGCTAACCTCTCTTCACTTCAGTAGGTCCTGCAGAGAACCTATTTGCTTTAACATTGTGCACCCGTTGCCAGCAGGGTTGTTGAGCCGACACAGTAAGATCGTTTGTTATTCTGGATTTATTCGAAGGTGAAGGTGGTTGCGATGGCCAAACGCATAACCAAGGACATTACTTAGTGTGGGAAGAACTCATAATCAAGGTTTCAAGCCAAATGATTTATTGCGCGCCACTTTATCCAGCAACGCCAAGGGTACGAAACACGTTCTCCTTGAGCAGATTGCATTCTATGCTACACAATTTCCTCTGTTCGGTTTGGCTACTAGTGACACCGGACTGGTGGTTGTAGAAATAACCGACGCCACTTCTCAGTCTCCATCCGTTAATTACAGTCCACGCATGCGCTGCATGGCGCACGATTCTGGTAGAAATGGTAATCTGTGTAAACTAATGCGCTTTATGCAAAGTAATGCAGATAAACACCTTAATGAAACAAGCCTCTCTTAGTAGCAGTTCAGCAGACTTTAATTGGGGGAAAGGTTTGGTTCCGAAGGTTGGCAGCTTAAAGGCCTCATGAAATGGAGAAAACATTGACAACATGTAAAAATGAATTGCGAAAATGAAGGAAAATCAACAAAATGGGAACAGCGGTGATGGTCACACGATATGATGACGTTATTCATGTGCATCTCACTTGCAGGTGTCATCAGGGTGATTGATTGACTTGGTGGAGTCGCAGCTGCAGCTGAGAGGTGGAGCAGCAGCCTTGTTGTTACTCCCACAACCGCCTACCAGTTTTGCACAACAAATGCAGACGTCGCCTGAGACCATCCAACTCAAGGCCAATTTCTTGCAGGTGTCTGATGCATAGCAACGCAACTTATCGTACGACCGCAATGCACCTAATAAAACCCACTTATTAGCCTTTTGGGAGGACGTGAAATGAAGAGTAGTGAGCGATATTTGAAGAATCACAAAGAGACTGGTATGGCTTTGCTATTGTTGCAGTGTGTGGTGCGATACACATAAGGCGAAAACAGGATGGCCAGAAAGCTCCAGAAATATGTGCTTGTAGGATGTTTGAAAAGGAAACTAAAGAACTCATTCAACGAAAACCAAAGTCTCTGAAAACCTATTAAGGAGGTTTGAGTGCAGAGCTGCAGCTCAATCTGACACCGCTTAGCTCTTACTTACTTTGCGCAATAAATAATACAAACAAAATCCGACATCTGGGTGCAGGTACGCGTCAGTCGGCTGGACATCTGAGTCGCAGAATCTTGGATGGGGTCCGTTCTCACCTACCTCTTCGTAATGTGTTGATTGACACGACTGTGCCAGTGGTGCAATTGGCGACACACTTCACGTCTATTCACTCAGTCAAGTGCTGATCAGTCAGGAGTGACTTGACTGGAACACGAAGTGTGCCATGTTTAGAATGATCAAGTGTGGAACACTTTGGGTTATTCGACAACTACAAAATGCAAAAGCAATTTGTGTGGCTGCAGGTCTAGCCAGCACTTCTCTGACTGCAATGGCTTGTAGCAACGTGGTAGTAGGTGAGTACTCGATACCCGTGAGCTGTGGCAGCCTCCACTGATTGCGTAGAATGATGGAAGATCCAGTGTAGCACTTGAATTAGAGCAATTTGGTCAAACATCTCACTAGTCCCAACTTCTTAACATTAAAATTTGCGAAAATGCATACGACTTATTGCTTGTTTGTGCATCTTGTCCGCATAAACCAAAGCTTGCTGAGCACTCCTATCCCTTCTAAACTTTGCTTTCATTTGCAGCCCCTTAACTTATGGCCTGCATGCTTTACCATTATTCTTGAAGAAGTTCTTTGATGTAAAAACGCGGTATGCGTGCGACATGCATATGATTGGGAATCCTGACAAGATGGACGGTGAATGGGAGGACAAGTGCCAAATGCATGACAAAATACAGCCTACTTGGCGTAGTCAGTAGCGAGTGATTTGCATCTTAGCGGTATGTGGGTGGATATTGGCAATGATTCGCATAAGTTCTGATAATGGTGCTCTGATCGCAAAGTAAGTCTCGACGATTGTGGGCTATTTTGGATCAGATACGAAGTAAAGTGTCTTGAAGCAAAGCAGTGGAATGGAAGACCAAACACGGTGAGTGAATGCTCTAGTTTCTGAAATAGCACTCGATTTTTAATAAAAGCTGCTTGCAAAGTGTTACAAGCGCTAAATCCAGTGAGGCACACTTTACAAGTTATTTGATAGGAAGTGGTTCTCTGATTAATAATGTTTTGCTATATGGCATAAACAACGGACTGCATGGCCAACACCCATACGGGACGTGACACCTTTTCTTTCGGCTCCTATGGATAATCGCACTATTGTCAACGTGCACAAACGTCGAGCTTCCCAACACCAAGTTGGGCATTAAGCGCTGCTTTTGATAAGACGTTCGATAGCGATGCAAATGGTTAAGAAAAGTCATATGCACACTTGCTTTGAACGCATCATTTTTGCTACCACCCCGTCCGACTAGACGGTATGTCAAACACAATAATGGATCGCCCATATCTATTTCTTGTAGATAATCTAACTTCAAATTTCGGGTCGCTGAGTGCTCCTCATTATCTACTAGGCACGTTTATGTCGTCCGAGAGTGGTGTGCAAGGTTTTGTGATTAATTCGACCCACGAACCATCTCACGATGCCAAATCACGCATCGGTCAGGAGAATGGAGAGGTGCAACAAAGTGGCTGGAGCGGATACGTGCATAAACTAGGTGTGCTCGAACTTCGAATATGCTACAAGTTGGAAAGGCAACCTCAAGACCTACAAATTTTCTGGTAACTGAAGGCAGTTAGGTGGGGAGTGGCCTTCCGATTTTTCTGCCTACCATGAAGCGTTGAGTGTTTTGTGAGAGCGGCAGAGATATGTGTCGAAAGGCGCATTGCGTTTTGAACCGCCATGGCTATGATCTCGGGTGCCTGTCAACTATACCTTGAGTTCTGCTCTGTATGACCTATTTTCTAAATACCGGTTTCATTTAATTGATGGGGACATTTTCTGCGAATTCGTTGCGCTTGCAAAGTATATTGAATCTCTTCATTTTGCTGATGTTGGCCCATCAACTCAACATTTATTGATACGTAGGTGTCGCACTCGGCTCGGATCTAAAGTTTCACCCAACTTTACCAACACTCACAAATAACAAACAGGTTTCGTGATATTCATAGCAGGACCAAGAACATTCGACCCACCATCGCGCGCCCTCCAAACCTCTGTTTTTTAATGTTTTCTAAACAAAAATCAACTTGCACCAATTTCACAGCTGACACGAACACAGCGAGGGTTACATCGATGATAAAATATTCAGCGATCCTCATCGCCTGTAACAGTTGATTGTGCATGAAAACGGGTTGCTTTTTGGACCTGTGGACTAAGAAGCATAATTCGTGCACTTTGATTTAGGGCACCACAGACCTGGGGAGGAATGAGAGGGGAGTAGGCGGCAATTCTTAAAGATTACCCCCATATCAAACCGCCAATGGTTTTTCGGTTCCTTATGTGATGCGCGAATTGCATCGCGCATGACATGATTCGAGGCTTAAGTCGCAATTATCCCAGATGCACTAGGCGCCACAACTCATTTGCATTGCTGGAGGAGGCTACCAGCCAATCATTCAAATGACAACGCGTTGAATAGATGTGGGTGCAGTGTGCTGGGACAGTCATGAGTGTTCTCTGGCTCGCAGTGCTTCACAGCATCTGTGCATAGTGCCGGCAAACTAATCTAGATGTTCGGCCACCTCCTCTTGCAAGTGGAAAACCTAATGCTGCATTTTTGACGTCACGCCAAGAATCTGTGTGCCACAATATGAAGCTTAGCGAGTATATTCTCATACGGACAGGAATGTATTTTACAATGAATGATATAAGAACACAAAAAACACTAGTGTGTGTTTTAATGTGCTTCTTTGACCACAATTTCAAGCTACCATGTTTCCTTAATTACATACAGGCTTCCCACTAGTGTCCTACAACACGTAGCAGCATTTACTTCTTCTTTAAAGGTTTAAACTTGTAGTACCACCTACTCCACGTCATGCGTGGTGGCCATCAAGCGATTCTGCATGCTAGTTGGACAAAGTGCTGGGGAGCAGAAGGGAATGCATCACATGCGTAAATTTGCCATGATTCGTTCAATCCAACCGAAATGAGACCGGGAAGCGTTGAACCCAAAACCAGCGTCTGTGTCCGTTCACATTAGCGTGTACTCGCTCATCTATCGCACATCAGCGTGCACAATGTCACATTAAAACAGGTCTTTGCAACTCAACACACAGTCGCCATTATATCAGAGGTAGGAGGTAAGAAACTGGCTGCAGCTGACGTCCTCGCCTCATTACTTGTGGGTGAATTGGAATGGAATGCTGGCATTGTTAGAAGACGTTCGGTTGATTGATAAGACAGAGTCAGCGGACAATAATACAAATCACATAAAAGTATTCTCGGCGAATATTGACGAAAAAAGACCCAAAAAAAGAAATAGTTAATTTGAATTAATGCCTTTTAAGGATGTCAAGGTGAAGGGATGGATAAATCAGCGACGGTCATACGCTGAAGCCTCCATGTCTATCAGGCTGCAAGGAGCTTCAGCTGCATGCCCTCTGTTACACAGTTGCAATAATCCAATGGAATAGAAGACATCAGGACATGCTGACGAGAAGGCAATCCATTCCAAGTAGGTCACTACGCTGATTATATCAATAGCTTCATCAAAACAATTCTGAGCTGATATGTAACATACACGCATTCCACTGGATATTCTGCAGCACAGCAACGTATTTGGAATACGGCTGTTTACAGCCAACGCAAAGGTAGACTCAAACCTCATATTACGTCTTTAACCTTTATCGCATGTTATCGTGTTCATCACCGCTCATCAAACACAAATTTTAGAATTGGACGAAAACCTTTGCTTGTACCAAATCGCTAATCGGTTCTGCAATGACTTCAGGACAAATGCCTCAGATAGGAAAACATTTTGAGAAAACTCTTTTCGAATTTAGTTTGAATTCGACTGTTGATGTGGATGGAAGAAGACTACTTTCGTTTCATTTATTGACGTGGATGACATTTAAATTACACTCCTCGAATCCCATAATGTGGTGGCAATCGTGAAACGCTTGCGCAAATCGTATGGATGGAAACATTTTCGAAGTAGTGCATAGTGTGAAAAGAATCTTCAGTACCGATTCCGTTGCCGTCAAGGCGACATGACAAAAAAAGCAAGGCAATGCCAGTAATCTCAACCCTTAGCAAACAGAATGGGACATGCTATCTGGTTAGTTATTGTATCGCTGCTATTCAAAGTTCGAATGCTGAATCCCAGGCATGCCGTATGCAGTAGTATGAAATTTCAACAAGTTGGCTTGTTACGATCCTGTTCACAAAAGATTCATTCACAGCTTCAGCGCGTTTATGGGCTCAGTCAATTGTTTTCATTACTGGAAACAAGATTGATAGGAAGCTGATAAATCATATTTTAAGACATAAATGTGGAACACGCTGCCAATCCTGTCAATGGTAATAATGCACCCACTTTCAGTCGCCTCAACCCATTAAGTCGAAGCGAACGAAGCAGGACGGCGTGTCTGATTTATTGCAAATAAATTGACAAAAGCAGAAAATTTCATACAATTTAAGCTGCTTGCTTTCGCACATCACCTGTTTTGGAATAAAAAGATGGCATGGGCTTTTACCTAGGGAATGAATGGTAAGGGAAATTCATTGAAAGCGCCATAGTTTCTGGTACCAATGAGGTCTTCAAAACGTGTGTAAGGATTTCTGTTGCGGGTAGTAAAACCGTCTCTATTCCAGCAAAATAAGACATTCATTCACATTTTTGCAACAAATTCGTTAAAGAGTTCTCTGCAAAAACTCAGCCCTTTGATGCAATGGGGTCAGGCCTACACGAATAGCATCTAGGAATAAATATAATTAAAGATAATCCTATAACGCATAGCATGATATACGGCATAATAAAACATTTGCTCAACCGCATGTCTTGCAAAAGATGCCATTGTGGAGGCTCAGTTAATGGCGATCCTTCAACCGGTGAAAACAGCAACTTGATGCCTCCACGTCACTCGATGTCTGTGAGAGCTTCAAATAAATGTCCACCACAATATAATCACAACAAATGGACAAGACCAGTGGCATCAGAATGTAGTGACGACAAAGCAATGGGGCGCAAGTATCTCACCAAACCGTTTATGTCAAGTAAACATACGTAACGGATTGTGACTGGTGTGTCGATCGCATTCATTCCATTAGGTACTGCAGAACACTAGGATTCACGGAGTTGTGTACGGCTACCACCGATGTGGGATTGCGGAACATGGGCAAGCGCTGTAGGCTGTTCTAGCCGTCCTAATAGTTCCTATTACAAGTTAGACAACTGTAACCTCGCGACGGCGCAAGTACAAATATAATGCGACATTTGGTAAGACGATTGGCAGCTGCGCAACTAAGCGATGCAAGCCACCTACCTTGAATGCATCCTTTATACTACCATCCTGTCTTACCAGAAGGTATGTCACATCAACGGTTAGTCCCAAATCAGCTTCTTGTAAAGAATCTAACTTCAAATTACGGGTCGCAGAATGCTCCTTAATGTCTAGCACCCACGCACACATCATCCAATCATGGTATGGGAAGTTTTGCGATAAATTTCGACCTGCGAATTGTCTCACAGAGCCAAACCACGCATCGGTTGGGAGAGGTAGAACAAAGTAGTTAGGGAGGAATGCGTACATAAATTAGTTTTGCTCGTACTTCGACTGTGCTGCAAATTGGGGCGGAAACTTCAAGTCCTACCAAGTTTCTGACAACATGAAGCACTTAGATGCTGAAAAGCTTTCAGTTGTCATGCCTACTTTTGAACAATAAGTATTTTATGAGAATGAAATAGATATGTGTCCAAAAAGGGTATTGCATTTCGAACCGCTGCGGGTACGGCTTTGGGCGTCTGGCAACCGTGCGTTCGGACCCAAAGACAATAAGCGACTTCGCTGAAATTTGATGTGTGACTTTGTCCTTGATAAGACAGGATTCTTCAAACACCAATCAATCTAAAGCACTTAGCTTGGACAATAGCACAGGCCCCATCAAGTGCACTCAGGTATGCGTAAAGGCAACAAACCAACAAAGTTTTACAGGACCGCAGTTGGTCAGGTACTCAGTACTAAGGACGAAAAGTAGCAACACCTCAGCTCCCACCTAAGTGAAATTGCAGTAGACAACTTTGCCGGATGAACAAGTGGAAGAGTTCCGCTACCTTTTTCGAAATGGATGTAAATGTTAAGGAACATCAACGAACGTTCTCCAAACTGCTACTCATTCCATACCTCAGTAGGATACGTGCCCACCAAGACCACTTAGACGGACGGGATAATCAAGCACCACACTTTAACCAATTCGAAGCATTGCTAATACACTTACGTCAAGGGAAAACCAAAAGGCATAGTAGTTATCAAACATCAGTAAAAGATACACAACAAAGTTCACTCACTGCGTTAAAGCAGTCGAGAACACTTAAGAATTATGAGCCTAGCGGTCTCGTCTCATACAATCCACTTGTGAGGTTTGGGACTATTCTCTCCGTCTCTCATCTGAAATTGCATTCAAGCTCAATTCCCAAGCAGCACATTCCCCATTACTTTGTTCGCCACCTGTGACTCCCCCACTAGGGCCCACTTCCATGCACCACGTGAATATTCCAATCAGCGACTCTTGCATGGGTCGTCGAAATCCGGCCACTGTAGCCCATGCGACGGATAGTATGCATGTATCTTATGCACATCACTGAGGCGTATGAAAAGTTCCTACGTCTTATGCGTGTTTCGGGTGTTTACAGCAGATTCCAAGAAATCCCGTTTAATAGTCTGCAGGCGTTTCAACGTATGCAACCCTGTATTGTTCAAAAAATATAGCCCAGCGTTTGTAAGATTTTAGTGGCCGAATGACACATTACGACAGGTACTGTCAATGCCACCTTTGGCAGGGATCCAAGTCAATCAGGCATCAAGCAAAATGAAATGAATCTCAAGACACAGAATCGTCTTATTGGGTGAACACTTCAATTAGCCAGTCCAATCATCCAGTCACCCAGACAGACAGGAGTGAAAAGCTGTAAGGTAAAGCATGCACACCTCTGTATCCACGAGGTTCATTATCAATCGCAAGTGTTCCTGCCTTAACAGATTCTGAAAGACTTCACTTCCATGGCAAAAATTAAACGCAGCATCAGGAACAAAATTCAAGATGCCCAATTATCAAATTTATGTAAATTGCTCTTACTCAAAGGCGGGGTGATCATACACCTCAATTGGCGAATAAAAGTAACTAGCTTGCTAACGCTTTAGCGAAACAGCTACCAAACTTATGGCTGCACAAGCAAGCGAAGCGGAATCCCTTCATCAATCAGACGTCTGAGGTCCCAGTTCGTGTTTTCTTTGGGCACTAGATGATATTGCCAAGCCTCCCAACCATGTAGGTTCGTCCATTATGCTCCTTGATTTCTCAGACATCCAAAGCACCATCGATTAGAAAGGAACATACTTGAAGAAAAAGTCGTCAAACGCAGAATCAGCGAAATGCTATTAGGCATGTGGCACAAAGTTTTAGCAAAGAATTTTCAAGTTCAGTGAGGATCATTCAAAGTTATTCCAAGCATCGTAAGCCAATGAATATACAAGTTTCTGGAGCCGCCGATTTACAAAACCAAAGTGGCCAAAAGTTGCTGCATGGAATACGTGAAAGGTGAAACCCAAACCAAATCTCTAAACTATTTGTAAAAACCAGATGGGCTTGTAATTTTATATAATCCAATCCACAGCAAATCTCACCCAAAATAACTCATGCAAGAGCCAAATCAAGATTTCGTCTTTTTAACACCGCAGGGCAAGTATGCATCCCGACCAAGGTAAGCTAGTGTAACATCGTGTAGAAATGAGATGGCAAAGCACCTGCATTGAGTGATTAAAAGGCCACTAAAATCACTTTAATTCTGAGGAATGATTATCCAAAAGGTTTAGTTTGTTTAACTCTCCCTCAACAACTCCTCCCACCACTCGCGAAACAGTTTGTTCCTGCAAAATAGATGCATGCCCTTAACGTGTACAGAAGGGTGGAGAGACCTTGTGATCTACGCATTATTTCACTCACTGCGGCACAAATCCCAGACTTCTTTCTGATGATCTCTCCACCCTACTTTCCCAGGACCATTTCACGCTCAATTATTCACTACCTTTCGGTCGACATGTGCTTGTAGTGCTGAGCTTTCACATCCTCTTTCACCACCCTCTGTATAATCCGTTGCCGGAGACAACCCATCTAGAGCTGCTCCTTGACTAATTTAAAAGCTAATCGAGAGCACTCCACCATCCAAATCTCCTCCAGCACACTTTGTAGCTCAACAAGCTCTGTTATTTCCTTTAGTGCTGCACTTGGTGGTGGCATTATTAGAATGCATTTTGAAGACGACCATCGCTATCTACATTGATGCACACTTATGTCATTCAAAAGTTCAATTATTTCAACAAAGATCGAAAGTTATGGATACAATGGAGAATGTGCTCGATACCCAATTTAGTGGACAA
Organism: Taenia hydatigena; assembly: GCA_036345935.2. Taxonomy (NCBI): domain Eukaryota; kingdom Metazoa; phylum Platyhelminthes; class Cestoda; order Cyclophyllidea; family Taeniidae; genus Taenia; species Taenia hydatigena. The sequence goes on along the minus strand of JADWOT020000006.1, from coordinate 20,082,265 downwards.
CCAGTTCCAATATTAACAGTGTGAGGAGTAGTCAGGAAAATGGCAGCCTCCTTTTATAGTGGATAGATGCTACCATCTCTGCAACGGGCTACAGGTGTAGTCCACTTGCTCTAGGTTTCAAGAAGCCTTAATCTGACAAGTCCACTAGAATGCTATTTGACAGTTCAATCTGCCAGGTAACCTATTTGAACATTTACTAAGGGCATATCGAGAATTTCGAAATGTCTTACGGTTATACCGTCTATCACGTTTTTCAGCAAATCCTTTCGAAGCAAAAGAACAAGCTCAAAAATATGCAGATAAATGGAATGATACAGAACCAACAAATATATTTGATATCTCGACATGACACCAGAAATGCAAGAAACAAAGTCCAGGCTACTAGAGCATAGGAATTTGGTAGGAAGGGGTTAAACGCAGCACAAAGTACACCATTTTCAACGGGTGCTGGTTTACGCCACCATCCAATTTTATGCCCCTCGTTCTAAACCCCTCCGTATGTAAGCAAACAAATTTTATGCCTGCACATCCTAAAACCTCGTCAAATGCCAACACGAACTTTATTTTAGTAACAGTAAAAAGTGAACTTACGCCAATAACGCAACGATGCTGTCCCCATTGACTTAATACCCCGTCATGCAAAACGCCATACAGGCAGTGCATCTTCTGTAGATCTGCAAAATACTCGTATTTCGCCTAGAGGTGGACAACATCAGATTGACTCGAAAAGGTCTCCACTTGGAAGAAGTGATACGAACAACTTTGTATCCACACCTCGTGAGAAGCTGAAGTGCTAATAATCGAAATGAAAACTGGGTGGCGCCAACAGAGAGGATGGATACCAATTTATTTAGGCGAACAGCGATTGGACCACAAAATGTGCTTCTTTTCGAGCGATATTTGAGCGTAAACAATAGTCGGCAAATAGTTTCGATTGTAGTTTGCATTAGGTCATTAGAAACTCATATCTGAACGTCAGTGGAAAATTGCCGTCGAACAACTGCTACGATCGAAATTGATGGATGATCATGGGAAGCAACGGAGGCAGCCGGAAAAAAGGGAACAACCGCGCCGCAATTATAGGTTTGAATGTGCAGGCATACGAAACCACACCATTACCCATTTTCTCTTCTCAAAGACCAACGAAGAGCTCGAAATTACGTCAGATTCCGCCTGAATTATTGTCTGAAACAGCTCTTCAAACCACGCATTATCCGATTCCAAGATCTAAGACGCTAATAAACTCAACCTGCGTCCCCTATCCCGCTACTCACCTCCGATTTCGGTAGGGCAACCATGGGAACCACAATGGCAAGTTAATTCAATGATCAAGATAAATGTCTTCGATTTAAGCAAATTTTAGGGAAATGAGGTAACTCAGTAGGGGTCGGTAACTGTAAGGTAAATAAACGCTCCCTAATCTACGACTTTAGCAATGTACTCGGATAAAAAACGGCAAAAATTCAAACGAAGCTCTTTAAGCACCAACTTATTCGAAACGCTTGCTTGTGCAGTAGTGAGGGATCGAATAAGAGCACTGCGATAGATAGTTCAGATAAAATGCCTACTTTCGAAACGAGTGCGTGAAGAGACAACATACCAGCGAAGTTTGATAGCGCCACGGTGACGCGGGTAATCAGTACCGGCAACCTTATAGAATGACCAAGACAAGTGACAGAATTGTGCTACTTATTTAGGATTTCACAAGCAGCTGGAACTTTGAAATAGATACCAATATCGAGTAACACACAATTGCACCGCGGACTACTACTCATTTAGCATCTCAGTAGAGCACCTGCAACGATAACTGAGATAGACGGGGTAATCAAACACCACACTTCAACCAGCGTGTAGCATTGTCAAACCACTTTCTCCAGGAGAAAACAAAAGATATTAAACATCAGCAAAAGGTGCATTCCCAAACACAATAAAGGGCACTGGCTGATAAGTAGATTGGGTTAAGGTCAACAATGTCCCAAATTGTTTCAGCAAACTCCGCGCTCCACACCTTTGTCCCCCATATATCCTCAAACGGATCCTTTTCAAAGTTGCTCGTTCCCACCAATAAAAGGTTTTCCGGTGACAATGAGTTTCGCCTATCGCTAGACGCCAAGGAAGGCAAAACAGTTGAAAAAGCAGGCGCCTGCCTCTTTTCTATCCCTTACAGTTGTAATCGCGTCTTTTGACTAATCCGGCTGCCCTCCGAAACTGGGCAAACCTCATTTCTCAACATATCTGCTTGCGACATGGTCTGGCGAAATAAACCCAAGCTGATCAGGAACACGTCACACATTTGTAAAGTGCTCATGTTCCAATAAAAGAGCGAAAAGCCAAGTAGATGAGCTGCAACAGGAAGATCTAAATGCCCTCAACAAATTTCATCATAGTTGATGGGCTAAATCAAATATCGCCTGCGATGTGATGATGGTGCATCATTTCAGAGTGCGGTACCGTGCGTAACAGTGCCTGAGCACGCGAACATGAGGGCCAACTTTCAGTTTTTAAGGTGCAACTTTCACTGAGAAAGTAGGATATCGTATTTTGCGCAGAGAAAAATGAATCTCACAAAACGTCCACGAAATTGCTACATAAAAGGACTGACGGTTATCAACGTTCAAAATGGACATGGCAAACCAGAGAGGGACCATCGAAAAACGACGAGTATGGCATAAGAAATACAAGTGGCTAACTTACTCGGATTCTTCTTTAGAGATGCGCCAGCGTGACCTGGGATAAACTCCAAATTGCGGCAAAACGTGCTATCAGATACTGGTCAGTAATCTCCAACACTTTTATAAATCCAAAAATAAGGCCCAGTAATCGCGACATCGAAGACGTATGAAGAAGTCCCGAAAATATTCAAAAAGAAAAGGCCAAGTGAATGATGCGAGGCATGGTCGACAAATGATTGTTAGTTGGATTTGCACCATCTGATCCTGGAGAAGTTTCAAAAAGCCTTTACTGCTTGTTAAAGGAAATGGTACGAGTAACGTGTCAAAATCTACATAAACGAACCACACTCAACAAAGAAGTCTACATTTGCAGCAGGGGCTCATATTTAACTAACCTATTCTGCTTTAAGAGAACGAGGGACCAGGGAAGATATGCCTGGCGGATATCTACTAGTAAGTGTTGCATAGTTAAGCATTAGCTCCGGGGGGACCCAAAGTAGCCACCAGCCCGTTAAGAGACGCATTAAACACGACAGGCTTCCAGCAGCATATGCTGCGCGAAAATGTAGGCTAGTAAGGCGCAGGCTAGATAGCACGTTGAATTGACAAAAGTCCAGCACCACACATTACATTATAATTAAAATAGCTTATATCTAGCAACGAAATAGTTCTGCACTATTTTGTATATAGCACTGCCGTATAAGTTAAGGTGCAGATGTTAAGAAAATTTTCGCAGCAATATTTTAAAACCACCAATGTTAATTTATTAAAATAGAACCAATATAATTTTTATTCAAGGCTTTACTGTGCTCGATGAACAAACAATTTTATATGAACATCTTCAAGTGTATTTTACTTACGTTATTTCCCATTTTCTTCATACCAGTTGCCACACATTACCACTTAAATGCAAGCATATGAAAAGCCTTTTTAGTAGACACACAAGCTTACAATGGAACAAAGTATGTGAGCATTAGAAAACTGCAACCTACTGTTTGTACTCAGAGTAATTCTTTTCAATCCATTCACCAGTACAAATCGTCTGTGTGAGTCTTCTCCAGTACTATCAGAGAGGCGAATCATCGTTTCCGCCACTCTCCATTCACTTGATTAGTGACGGATCATGAGAAACCCATTGAGAACATCAAATCTGCTCTGAATATCTGGCGCAGTGCTTGCAGCATGGTCGTTTAATTTAATTTCACATCGATGCCGTTGCTAGCACGCATCCAAACGTGGTTATTTTCATCACAGGAGGCAGAGGTCGTCAAGCTCTTAACGGTCATTTGCGCCTCCACTTAATAGTCTAACCAAACTTCTGCATGACCAAGAGTAAAAGTCAAATGGAGGAACGGGATGTGTGCTTACTACGCATTCATTACTATTAGGCCAGGCGGCATTTAACCCACCCGATAGCTAGATTCCCACGTATCGGTGTCTTCCTTACTACACTCAAGTACGTGATTGTGCGTGATCGATGCTTAAAACGGCCAATCAGAAGCAAGAACAGACACCCACCAATGCATTCCGTCATAGCTACCGAAATAAGGGCGGTCAGTCACCCACTTCCTCCCATTACAAATCAACGACAAAGACATTGATTAAGAAGTTTATTTAATATCATTCCAAATACCATAAAAATACGTGCCGTTAAGGCACAAATTGAGTAAGGATAGCAAAAGTATAATACAGTTCTACGATTGCGGAAGTGAATCACAATGCATCACATTAGCTCTCAGCACACACATCCATTTCTTCAGTCGCACCACCACAGCCTAGATTGGACGCCAGAAGCAATCTCACTGCCCACCAACTCGCTCACCACTGTGCGCCGACACAAGGCATTGCACCACGTCGGACGCGGTCACTCGATGCACAGCCAACGGCCTCAACATCAACTGAAAACCAAGATGCCAACACCTTAAGCTACGACACAAGAACGCTCTAGCAATAATAGTCTTCACTTCCCACTATGACAAAGCTAACCTGCAAGATGGGCCGCAGTGAAGAGGGCGTGTTGGAGGCGTCCACAGCATTCACCTCGTTGTCAGCAAGTGGAAGTGCTGCTCCTCTGGCCTACAAGCACAAGCATCACTGACACGCAAACCAGCACTACCAACAGATGCAAGGCAACTCACACTTACCACACGACAAATGGTGACGGCGAGAGCGTACACATCATCACCACGACAGTCCTCCGCCTCACTCACTCGCGACGCCATACCAAAGCTCGCCAGTTTGAAATCCACCTCGTCACTTCTACCCGATTGAAGAACCTTCAAACGGCAACAACACGCACACTTACTGCAGCAAGTACCAACGCATCCGCAGCGCCTTAAACCCACTCAACAGACGAGATATGAGGTGCTCCACCACACCCTGTCTGCCTCCTCCATCTTATCATCTTACTACACCACCATCTTTGATTGTGCCATGCGTGTCATTGCAAACAACCCTCCCCTCCCATGACAGGTGGAAAACGCTGCCACAGGCAACTCACCTCGTGGCAGCGCCTCCGTGCTTCTTCCATCTCCCCCTCCGACCTGTAGGCTCTGTGCGCATCCCGCGGCCTCAGTTGAACCAATATGGTCGTCAGTCCCACATTCCTGTGTGCCATGCACCACTTTGTATGCACGTAGTCCAGTGCACTGGCAACATCACCCAACAACTTGGTGAGAGCCGCGTCCGAGAGACCACGGAACGCTGCCTGACGAGTGCCACTGCCTTGCATCCCATAAGCAGCACCATCACCATCATCGCTGACATCGGGACACAGTGGTGTCGAAGGTGTGCTGTGCACCGCTGCAGCCTCATGCAGACAGTCAAGTAAGCTGCCCCCAACACAGTACTCCAACTGCAGCATCAACGACCCCGCCTCCATCCACGAGTTGTAGAACCGAACAACATTCGTGTGCCTCAACACGCTCAGTGCTTGGCATTCATTCAGTGCATTGCACCCGTCCACCACAGAAGACCCACACACTGACCGCTTGATACAGTACACAACGCCTGTCTGACGATGTCGTGCCCTGTAAACTATACCACCGTCTGTCCGACACAACTCATGCAGCGTCGAGTACACCTTCACGAGGCTAAAGCAGATGGATGAAAGAAGGATTGTGAGCCAACCCACCTCGATCCATTGGACAACCACGCGTCATCCACCAAGTCCGCGTGTCTCGCCTCCTCCTCATCACTGTGCACACGAGCGTAACGATTGCATGACTGCATCTGCACCAACGGCGGTATCGCCTCCTCGCACATCACATGCCTCTCGACTTCGGAGGCAATCCGCTCAGACAGACACGCGTAACACCTTTGATTGAGGTCGTTCAACGCGTCTTCCCGTTGTTTTCTTCTCTTCGCAACCTCATCGCATTCACTTCCACCAAAAAGCATACTGGGACTTGCAGACAATCTTTGAGAAATCTGCTTTCGTTGAAGCAGGATGAGTGAACCCCTAGTCATGTACTCTGCAAAGCCTAGACGAAGGTCCAGGTATGTCTTCAATGCGGAGTCGACAAGACTTAACCTATCCCCCAACGCTCTGATGCGCTGTATTTCTTCTGAAGTCGACGCGTCAACGAAGCTTCTCCTCCGCCTTTTCCAAAACGAGCTACCGGCCCTGGGAGAGAAAATATTTACCCTCACTGGTGAGTCGCTAATAAATGGATCATCGCTAAACGTTAAACTATGCCGACTAGTGGACGCATCGGCAGATGACGATGTCGAGGCAGCGCTAAGCTCCATCGCCCCACGTTTAAACTGTCCGCAGTGTTCAAATGATCGGCTATTTCAATTCGTTTATACAACGGTTTGAGTGATAATATGAAGAAAACTGTGCTCTTGAAAGGCTGATGTTTATTTTTTGCGTGAGGAATTTTACAGATTTTGTGATTGTGCTGATTTTGATCAAACCATAAAATAAGTGCGGTTGTAGTTTGCGAGAAATATTTTCTCTCGTATAATTGATTTTCGTTACTTAGGCTAGGCAAACCTTGGTGGTGCGTGCTGACAATGTAAATTCTCGGTATCAGTTAGATTTTGCTTTACTGTGCTGTAATGTGCATGAGGTGGTTGTGATTGTGTGCTTTATGCAACAATCCGACCTATGTTTGACAATCAGCGTAGCGTCTCCAGACTTTCTTGAAGGCAAAGGAAGGCATAGTGCTAGGGCAGAATATATATATTCACCGGACAGAGGGAAATAGACTGCTGACATGGCCCGGAGGCCAGCCCACGCAGCTAGGGCAGTACGGCCACCTCTGTGACCTTGACAGAAACCGGCAGTTCTAGCAAACAAAGTACTACACGAGAAACAAGTTTTGCATCAACAAATTCACTACGTTGTCCGCTGCATACGAACTACCATACCGCAGCATAGTTTAACAGAAGGAGGCATTTCCTGCAAAGAACCACTGTAGCGTCCCGAGGCTCCCTTAAGGCAAAAGAAGGCAAACTGGCGGGGTAGAATACATATATTCACCGGCCAGAAGGGGAAAAGGCTGCTGGCATGGCTCAGAGGCCAGCCCACGCAGCTAGGGCAATATGGCCACCTCTGTGACCTTGACAGAAACCGGCAGTTCTAACAAACAAAGTATTACATTGCCCCTCTCCTCTTTCGAGCGTCGTTTCCGACGCGCCCCTCGGTTATCTCCCGCGTCAGCCATCACAACATACTCAGTGCTGCAAGAGGCACTCACGAGCTAACCATGCCAGTCGCCAACATTCGACGCGATTGAGGCGATGCTTGACACCAAAGTCAGTGATCCCTCTTCACAGTGCATTGCACTCCGAGTTTCGTTTGGCTTGGAAACAAGCTTCAGAATAAGTGGTCCTACCGACCATCAGAATGTCCGTAGGGGAGGCGTTAGCGCGCCGATCTCTTTCCGGGTGGTCCATGGCTAGTGTCGCTTCAGCTGTTGATAGCTTTCTTGTAGAACACGGAGAAGGGGTGGATGCCGGAGGTGGACGTCGTGTTTGGCCCATCCGTAGCACCTGCACTTCCTTCGCACCGCTGCAGCATGCCGCAGGCGGTAGAGATCGGGATAGACACCTATAGAGTCGGGTCCGCTTTCCGCTGCCACCAATGTAGCGTCCCGAGGCTCCCTTAAGGCAAAAGAAGGCAAACTGGCGGGGTAGAATACATATATTCACCGGCCAGAAGGGGAAAAGGCTGCTGGCATGGCTCAGAGGCCAGCCCACGCAGCTAGGGCAATATGGCCACCTCTGTGACCTTGACAGAAACCGGCAGTTCTAACAAACAAAGTATTACAACCACGTTAGCAGGCTCACCTGCCACCATCTCCGGTATTGCAAACTACGCTTAGACCACATCGCATGCTCCCCTTCAGTGCAGTGATACCGGAAACTCAGCTGTATCGAAACGTAGAGAAGTACGCCTCTCAAACTAAAGGAATCGAGGAAGGCAAGGTGTCATGAGCTTTCACTTCAGCTATCAAGCTGCACAAGGACACGAACTCGAGGAAGCTGGGAGTAATACCTGAAACACAATCCATACCGCCAAGTGCATGGTGTCCGACAAGTACAGGTGGCGCACATGTGAGAAGCGCCCAGCCTTGCAGGCACTTGCACTCAAATAAACTTCGCCAACCCAAACAGAATCCACTAGCTAACCATCGTTTGTCTCCATCTCAGTGGCACAAGCGTCTACGAAGACGGCCGAGGAGTGTGTTTTGTCGTTGTTGTTGCTGCTGTTGTTGCTGTTTTTCTTCAATGCACGATTAGGCGATTTTTTCCAAATTTATTACATCGATGGCTATCTACAAGTAAATGTGATTGTTTGCTGCTCTACTTCATCTTGCCACTTCGGAGTGTGGTGTGGATGGCAATGGAACGGATTGGTGGAGTTTGGCAACAGGGTGGTAACTAGGGCATCGGGATGGGGGAGGAGGGGCGGAACCGATAGACAAGTCCTACGACAGCTGAACGGATTTATGGATGAATGGACATGCAAATGATGGCACACTGTTGCGACACTTAAGGGAGGACAAACTGCAGAGTAGGCAGGCAAATGAAGAATGGACTGTCAGGAAGATAAACTGATTAGTTGAAGGGGCGTGTGACGCGCGAGTCGTAGGAGCTGACTATTGTGGTAGTCGATATCGCTGAATTGGCTGGTCAAAATGAGAAACGGTGAGAAACCCCAACGCTTGTTAACAATTCGGTCGCGCCGGATTCATAGTGGAGGCTAAATGGACGCCCTTCAGTTTGCTTGGAGCCTCCATGTTTAAGAGGCACTCATTTGAAAGCTGGTGGGCAAAAACCACTCAAGCAATCCATCGTTACGCTGATCTACAATGTGTCAGAGAAGCCTTGAGTGCCTTCGTAGGTGCTCTGCGCTTAATGACGCTAGGCGATTCGGTAATAACTTTGATAAGTGTATGGACGCAATTGCTTTATTTTAGTCTCATTCATCGCAAATTTGTGCATGGTCAGAGAAGGCGGCATCCGACGTCACTGCAGAACGCAAAGGCACTCAGTTAGACCTCGTCCCTAATTCATTGGGCTCATGTGCTACTCAACCTGTGGTTTTGATTAAACTCACAGGCAGATCATAGCTGCAACGGTGACGGCACAGACAGAAATCCATTAGCCACGAATTCACACACCTCATCACTACCCACGGACAATGCTCCTACCACAAGCAGCCTCATCATAACATCAAAGGATCCACTGAAGGCCCTTCAAACCCACTCTCATCCATTGTCAATGCTCGTCGCACCCGTCCGCTCAGTGGCTTCCACGACTTCTCCCTTTTATTTGGTGTAGTTGTAAGTGTACCCCTCCACTACTGCCACTAACGTCAAACTTAATCGAAAATTGATCTCAACTCCTTCATTCCGAGGCATTCCAACATTGCAACAACGACACTCATGTCGCTTAAAACTCCGTCCCAACATGGTCCACCTTTGAATGGCGCACCGTTGACCTCACAGTGTCAGATGCGTTGGGTGCAGCACGTCTTGCCACTGCGTACCGCGCATTTGACTGAAACTTGCCCTCTGTCACCTCAGAACCGAGGCAATCCTACCACCCAAAGGGAAGGAGCTGGCGCCATCACTGCCACTTGCAACGGACAAGGCGTGAATCCACCTCAAGCGCTAAATGATGAAGGACGCAGTGAACCAATCGACACGTCCAATCCACCCATTCTTAGTCAACCATGTGAACAGTAGTCTGGATTTAGCAGATCTCCACAGGTTACAACCCCACCATAACTTGGCATGACATTTCGAGTACCTCAAACTACTGCCTCCTCCTTTTGCCACTTCACCCCTTCACAACTTCATCCCAGTTCACCATGCTCAACTACATTCTCCAATCACGGAAGGCTGACAACCTAATAAGCTTTCGCGGTCTGTCGAGATGGCTGACAGGAATCAGCATTACCCGTTGGCCACCTCCAAAGAGGATGGAGACAGACGCCATAGGCATCATCGAAGATGAGGACTAGCGTCTCTCCCATGAAATGCGGCTGCGATTTGCACCCCATGTACCAATACAACTTTTAGTGCCACTCATCCAAACCATCGTCAGCAGTTAGAGAGTTTGCAACCACGTACTTCCTAGCAGTTATCTGTACAACAAGACCACTTCGTCCAATAATGCCAGTACCAACAAAATCCCATAACCAAATAGCGAAATCCAATCCTCATCATGCACTTGCAACTTCCCCAAAGCAATCAAAAGGAGCATCGATGTATTCCCACCCCCCTCTCCCCCTCCATCGGTGGATGAGTGAGCACAAGGATTTAACAAAAAATGCAAGGCATACTTTATTTATTGATACTTGGAGAAAACCTTGGCCCTACGAGGCATCACCCTTATTGTCGATCCCGTTGGGGTACCGCCTGCGATAACGCTCCACCACCTCAGGATCAACCAGATACGTTCCGTCCAACTGATTTCCAAGAGTTATCCTAACATACCACGGAAATGCAGAACATGACACTTAAAAACACACAGCAAGGGTTCAAGCGAAACTCCCAAAATCACGCTATCTACTTTACTGGGCGTAAACAAGCGCTTAAGAAGACTCCTGAAATGATGAAGGAATGATCACCGATGGTGGGGAAATAATCAGCCAATGCAAAGCAGCTTTCTGGTACAATTAATGCAAGCCGTTACAGGAGACCGCCTCACCAGTTGGCCTGCAGATTGTGGGGCCGTCCAAAGAGCTCCAGTTTGCGAGTGCCTGGAGAGAGGCGCTCAATGAGGCCGTAGATCTCATCGGGTTTGCGGCTGGTCTCGCGCACCTCTGACACAATCACATCACAGTCCAGCCCACGATTCATGCAACGCGGCGAGCCCTTTACGCCCACCAGACAGTGCTCCTTCCCGTGGTTCAGCCAGTGGCCAGTACGACCTGTGCGGATGAGACGTTGCAGCTGGTTAGTTTTCACCCAAATCACCTCGTCCACGCGCTCGTAGCCCCACAGTTTAAGGCACTCCCGACCCAGTTCCATGGCGCTGCAGTGAGGACATGGGACAGATTAGTACATGACCTCGGCACTAACCCCTATCACAACAACCACAAACACCGCTGCTATCGCTACTACCACCATGACATTTCAACATCCTGGCAAATACACCCGACAGACATCGGTGCAAACCGACTACGACTGGATTACCCAACTAGTTAACACCAGCTTAAAACTACTTATTTTAAAATAAAGTATTGTTGACTGTGGATGGTCAAACGCTCCTCGAAATCGCCAGCATCACATGCAATCATGAAACAAGCGTCGATGTGAAGTCACTGTATGACTAAAATATCGATGTACAGGGTCAAATACCGACACCTAGCAAGAGACTTTCCAAGCAAACAATATGCCAAATTCAAAGAAAACATGCCCAAAGAGACAGCCCTTCCGCGAAAAAAGATTTGATGACAAGCTAATCAGCAGCCTAATTTCGTGAAAAATGCTACACTTTGAAGTGAATGAAATAAGACAAACAGTGTTTACCAACCGAATAACTTGGGCGTTGAATGCCTCTTAACTTCAAACAGATGGATTTTAGAACACCTACGCAGAAGGGTTGACAACAGTATTGCCCAATTGCACCCAGCAAGGTTCTTTAAATGCTACCACACAAACATCAAAACATTTCGCTAGGACCCAACCAAGTCCATTCACGATTCAAATGTACTCAGCTTTCATCCAATCAACCAACTTCCTACACAACCTACCGTCCAGTGACCCAAAGAAATATATACCCGTCGTCTTGCAGACAGGGAATGTCCATCTTCCTCATCTCATCGTCGGACATTGTGCCGTATGGCAGTTCCATGTGGATGTCCCACGGCGGATCGGCCATGATCACAGCGAATTTGCCAAGAATGGTCATGTCAAACTGCCTAATGTCGCACTTTATCCACTACAGGATAAAATTGCACCAGTCAGTAAGCTACAACAATGATTGCGGTTATGCCAGGATCAAGTGCTGCACCAATAACCAAAATCACACACAATAAGCAACAACGCCACCTGTGGAGGGTACAAAGGAACAGAAGAGGCTGCAGGAGCTGCCTTTTCCACAGCCATGTCGTTTTTTCGTTTGTCCAACGTATCCGGACGAAGTTGACCTCGATTGTAGGCCCCAGCAGCTTCTCTAGCCTCCGCTGTTGTTAGATCGGCTGGATCAATTTCATAGTGGACATACTAGAATTGTAAAAGAGACCACCACACTGCAACGACGGCATAAAAGGTATTATGCATATGCTACAGACTCGTTTCCACCAAATTAGCCCAAAAATTTAGTCGAAAACTTAGATGCCGTAAAACAAACAAGAATTACAGCGCACTTTGCAAGTGTCGACGTGAAAGCACGTGTTGAGGAAAGAGCAATCACCCAGAGATTCTGCAACACAAAACGCACATTAAAAATTATTCACCTAATTAGCCTTACCATCGGTATGCGCTCGAATTATCTTCTTGAAGTGAAGCTTTGTGCACTGTTTGTTCCCGGAAGCCTGCTGACACTCCACACGTGTACCATGTATGCAGAAGAGTTGGACTTGGCTACCGCCACGAGACCGAAACTTTTTATTGAGGATCTTTTCCTTATCACAAGAGGTAATAAAGTGCGACCAGACAAACCATCACGGAAGGCGTCGAAAGAAGCGCGTGAATCTCCTCATTAACACGTTTCACCTCGCGTTCCTTCGCGGTAACGGCTGACAGGAGAATTTCAAGATCAGTTGCATCAGCACCAGGATCCACTTTGAGTGCTTTCGAGGGAGGGGGTTCATCAGAGCTGACAAGATTTCCCTCTCTAACCTGCTCTTTCAAAACATCAGGGATGAATTCTTGACTAAAAATAAGGCGATACATGGAATAATTGGAGTCTCACGATGAATCGGGGTGTGCAGTCGAAACCTGGTGCGGAGCAGACACTTCACCATGTTCTAATTGGAAAAATAACAAGTAAACAGAAAGCAGTGAGATGCAAGACTAGCAAGCGCAAAACTAGTAAAGAAGCTAGGACCAACCCTCTTCAGTCCGTTTGACTAAGGACGATGCATCAGTCGTACTTTCGGACACTAATGGAGTGATTGAAGATACCGGGGTTTTGGACAACTTCCCCGATGCCACAAATGCTGCGACGGCAGACACGTCAGGATTTTTCAGTGGAAGCGCATTCTGTGTGGCTGCAGCGATCAAATTATTCCGCTTCTGTCTTCGTGCTGCCAATCTCTCGCGAATCGACTCAGTTTGCGCTCTAGCAGCAGCGATTTCGCTCTCAGTCGACCCCTTCCGATCAGACATTATTTACCCACCGAGGAAAAAGAATGGAAAGTAGAGACTGCGAGACAACAGAAAACCCGCTGCCACAGGCGACAACCGTTAGAAGGCTACTCTGGCAGCTCTGCAAAGGCGAGCCGAGAAATCAACCGACCTTGGTGTAGGTGGGTGGCTATCGGAGCAATAATGGGATGAAATAATAAGAAGTCGGCACGCCTTTTAACAGAATTATATTTTGTGGCAAAAAAGGAAATGGAAATTCAGATTTCGCCTTGGTTAAAAACTCATGAATTCAAAACTGACAGATGTCTCTGTCCATTTAATATCTCGCTTTAAAAATTAGCTGACAAACAGAAACCGAATCTGACGAACTATGAAATAATATGAGCAAAGGGGAAAAGGCCTATCTTATTTGTGCAAATTAGCACTAGCTTTCAATGGCACTTATATGATGGTTATTGGTAATCAATGTGATGCTTTGGCATTTGTTTTGTTACATGTACTGCCATTATTTAATTTAGCAGTGGTTTTAATGCACTGCAAACTGCTTGCAAAGGAGTCGTTGATCGTTTGGAAGAGGGATGCGATGCGTGCGCCTGTGTGATGGAAGAGTGGCGGATATGGTTCACTTCATCATTCCTTACGGGGTCTTCTCCGTCGCAGTGTATGCAGCTTGTACGTATCGTTACCCTCTTTCGAGGGGTATGGGATTGAAGGATTGCCAACTCACCGTAAATGTGTGCAGATTAATTTTCAAAGCATTGTAACAGTATCAGAAGCTTGCACAGACCTTTTTCACTTTCGAGAATCATTTGCTGTAATTGTAGCGCTAAGTCTTGCATTCATCTTGGTTGTGTAACTAGGGATTCGCTTGTTTTTTCCTCATGACTGGTCGTATCATAAACTAGAGTTACGAACAGCCTATAAATTTGAATTCGGATGTGGATGTGGCGTTGTATAGACTCATTTTTTTCTGCAATATTTTGACCTTTCTTTTTGTCTTTAAAGCCCTGTGCAGCTCCAACCTTGAATGGAACTATTGTTGAAAGCAATGTTACTTAGTTTTGATGTGCACTGACTAAAGCTAACGAGTGGCTGCTGATATTTCTTCTTCTGGTGATGTTGCCTAGACTTTAAGGTCTTTCTTAAGAATAGATCATGAATCTACGTTTACCGAAAAGCAGTGCAGTTACCTCTTTGACAAACATTTCTGAAACAAGTATATTTGCGCGTTGGGCACGTTTTTTGATTTGAGTCCCTGCTCTCTTGGGTGTGTTATTTGTATGCTTTCATTGATGCATCGACATGCTCAATTGACATCACAAACGATTGATTTGCCTAAGACATGAATCAATAGGATAATCTGCGGAATAAAGCTGTCACTTTTATGCCTACTTGTTTTTGTAAGGATGAAACTTACGATGTGGAGTGAGATTTCCTCTGAGTTTGCAGCCTCAGGGCTTGGCAACCTCATGAGAAGGAGTATGGGACGATTTTTATCAAAATTTTGTTGAAAAGTACTTGTCTGCTAGCATCATTTTGTATAAATATAGCTAGGTTAAATAGCCTTATGCAAATGATTCGATATTGCAAAGCCCCAATTTTGTTTAGCGTTGTCTGTTACCGCTGTAAAATGTGAATAAAGTATTGCTAACCGTTTTTGGGGTATGGCTGTTCACTGTGGTAAAAGCACACCAAGGGTGATTGCAAAATGCATGGATTAGCCAGATATTGCACCACATTGTGCCGCCCCGTCCTACGGTCGAAGTGCGTTCGGTGCACAGGCCGCACTTGTGGGCATTAAAGTGCCGCACTTTTGCCCTTTCAAGTGTGCAGAGCTTAGGACAGAGCTAACCTCAGTTTGCTGTCTCTTCATCTTCAAGACCTGAATGCAGCATGTGGTGCTCCCATGCGCGGTGCTTTTGGAGCAAAGTTTAATGAACCTCTCCCGAGCTTCGTTGAGGAAAATCCTTTGGCCGCTTCTACGACAGAGGTGGTAGAATGTTTGACGAGTGGATCAACGCGTGCCGTGGATAAGCTAACAGGAGCTGAATCAGGTAAGCGCTTGAAGTAGACGAGAATGTGCCTTTTAGCAGACACGAGTGCGCATTATTGCATTGCCTGATTGGAGGGGCTGCACGGTTTGTTGACAGCAAAGGAAGTTAGAGATGCGCGGTTAACGTTGTCGCTGGGGTTGCAAGTGGGTAGCATTGGTGGTTGGCAGTAACGATCTGCATAGGCAGAAGTTGACGTTGAACATGCTACTAATAGGGTAATAGTGTCTGTCTAGTGGTTCTTGATTATTACCAAGCCGCTTGGACGAGCGTTTTCTGCGACTTTATTGTTTTGATTGCTGGCAGCTGTGTGAAAAGAAGAAGAAGAAGAAGAAGAAGCCATCTAGAGGCATTTGCCCTCGGAATGGTGCATCTCTTGTGGAACCATTTCTGCTAACTTCCAATTCTCTTCCCAATCGTTAATAGTCGTGTAGAGCTAAAACTTTTCACTCATCTTTGCCTTTTGAATGCACCAGCTAGTGAATGAAAAGTTGTCAAAAGTTGTGGCAAATATTTGTAAAATGGTTTTGTGGAATGCAAATGCGAATGTGAGAGAAACAGTGAGGCGTAACAGGCACGCAATTGCTTATCGCACGAAGACTGTCGTGATTGGCTCTTCTCGAAGTAATTCTCATTCATCCTGAAGCTGCACGTGGTTGGCTATGTATGGAGGTGATCGTATGTGGGTGATAAATATCCACATTGATCTAAATGACGACCTTCAAGGGGAAGACGCGAAGTACTGGTTGGCTAATGAAGCTGAGGGCAATACTCGGCTGTCGACTTCGAGGCGAGTGTATTCTGGTCAGAAGGGGAAGTAGATTGGGGAAACAGCTCTTATGTTGCCAAAAGCATGTAAATGGTTCGGAGAATTAATAGCGCATTTGTGCAACCCTTATTGGAGTGTTTGAAAAGGTGAAGATGCTTATGCTAAGCTACTTCATTGTTGGTAATAACTGTGCTGAGCGAAGCCTTGTACTTGCTGAATAGAATGGAATGGACCACATGAAGACGTGGGAGAGGAAATAAGGTTTGGTTCTGCGATTCCTCCATCAATTGTTTGGTCTGCTTCGATAGTGAAAGTCGTAGAAGAAGACCGCGTGTATAGCATCACATTGTCGGCAACCTTTGTAACTGAAAGGCCTTTCTTCTTGGTGATCTTCTTCAGTTCCCGACCAACCACTATTGGTGGCCATCTCGACCACGTCATTGGTGATGCAGTGGAGTGTCTCGATCGCCTCCAACTCCCGATTCTTAGTCGAACTGTACCGTGATGCGGACCTGGTGGAGCGGTGTTTTTTGCCGCCCAGTGTGCGTCAGTACATCTTCCAGAGGTTGCAGCCATTCACTCTCTACTCCGCCGATCTGGCTGTCTGCACTGGCACAGAGTGTGGTCCGACCTCCGCCATGGCTTTTGCAGCCACCTGGCCCGACAGTAAGTGCGCGATTGCTTGTTGGCCTGCAACTAGACAGTAGGAATTATTGTTCAGTAGAGTAGAATTAGGCTGGAGGCGATTAAGCGCGAAGGTGAACGGCGTACGATGTTTTCATATTGTTTCCATGACGTATTGGCTCAAGGCGTTGGGCTCCCAATTATGACGAATGCAGGTCGTCCTAGGTGGATGCATTGAGTGGTCATTGTCGAATGAAGTGCTAAATCCAACCCTAAATTGAAGAGGAGTTTGGTGTATCGCACATTATGCGTAAGTTGTAGCTACTGCCACCTTTTGCTTCCGACGTGACGTGAGTCCAAAGACCTCGATTTTCTTATTTGAGTGTGGACCCGATTTTCATTTGGTGTAAGAGGAAATGTGATAATTTTGCTGCCTACCTTACGGATGCTTATTTGTTCTGCTTTTTGGAGTGCTGTACAGGCGTTGTTTGAAAATAGGCGGGAGATCAGGATATCTCTGAGACACTGAAGGCAACAGCCCTTCTGTTATCAAGTAGTGAGGCTACGAAGAAGGCGTAATTTACTTGGCTTTGCTATATGTCCTGGGTAAATGTCATCATTCCTCTGAGTAACTTTAAAACGTCAGCTGTATTGGTATTGCTCTTTGGTGCAATGGAAGCGATTGAAGCGATCTCACATCCACTGGGTAATTTTACTTGTGGGAGATGCTCTGGCAGACTAGCGCAGAAGTAGACCATTTCAGCTCATATGGAAGGGATGGTGATGAAGTAGAACGATCTTCGTTCGCCATAAATGAAGTGCTTTCATGTGTTTAACAAACAGCACCCAGTTCTCCACGGGGGGTGAAGGCCCGACCTTGGGCCTACAATTCTTTGGAAGTTACCTGGAGTCCACCCGCTTCCCCCAATGGTCAGATCGAAGGTTATGTGGCTGTCACAGTGCAACCCTACCGTGAGTGCTACACTGATAACCTGCAATACCGTCGATGCTATATCCACGATTTGCCCGCTAACATAACTCTGGATGTGCACGTTTGTGCTTGCAACCTCCCCAACGCCCAACAGCAAGGTGGTGGCTGTGGCTCTTTCTCGAATGTGACCGTCGCAAAGATGTGGAACGGAGGTTAATGCGATTGCTTTGGCTGGTTAAAATGAGCGTGTCAATTGATTGACGTGAGTGGACTGTTCTGGATCGTGTTTCAGGACTGGACGAAGAACTCATGGTGGCACTGGCTGCAGACAACTTTACGAATGAAGGCATTGAGACTGAATCTACCAAGTCCATTGCGCTTTTTCTGCCACTCTCGCTTATATCGATGTCGGCGACAGGACCAATGAATAATATCAGCCTCGTAGTGCAAATGGCTCGCTATTATGAAGGTCCGGAGAGCCCTGTACTCGTTCTGTACGATAGTTACCCCTATGATGATGGCGTCTTTCACAACCATCCGATCATGGACGTAAGTGAGGTCCACAGTTGCACACTGAACAGCATGGGTGGTGTCTTGGTCCACCTTCTATTGTAAAATCATTCTCATCCTCCGCAACAGCCTTATAGAAGTCGCGGAGTGAACGAGGGTTGGGAGGTGCTAGTGAGTGGAGATGAGGGGAGCATGGAGGCGGAATCCCTACGCGACTGTCTGTTCGTGCTGGGTGACGGGACAGGGTTTCCCCGCAACAGTCACTACTTCAATGGTCCGCTCGACTCCAGCACCAAATATGCGTATGACCTGTTCACTTAATTGGTTTGAGTACATAGTGTGTATTGTGTTAATTACGGTGCTGTTTCCTCCTCACAGGGTCAGGTTGAGGCTGTACTCACCACTTGGCTATGCTACGACGCGTCCGGTTTATTTACAAACTGCTGGTGGGTAAATTTCTCCAAACAATCCTACGACTCTTCAAGTGGAGGTGTAGTAGCAGGGAGTCCTTTCAGTAGCTGATTGTTTGAAGTGCCATGTGCTTAGAGCAAATGCATCATCATTCTTATTGCGCTACAAGCATATTTTGGCACATTCGAGTGTGTGTGTGTGTGTAAGTGTGGAGCTGTTTGTAATCGCATTCTTTGCCCCTTAGATGTGCCAATATATACGTCAATGGTGATAGGGATTCCCATGGGGGCAGTCGTGTTGCTTACGATGGGCTTCACACTGTACAGGCGTCTTCGCCTCAAATGGATGCAGTCGCAAATTCCACTGGAATTAGAAGAATATCAGTAGGCTCCTATTCGATGCTTTGCGTGTGAGAGACTCAAAGATAGGCTTAGTGAAGATAAGTAGATGCGATCCTCAACTTTGAAGCAACTTTGTTTTCCAATAGCTTCATTTTATTTATTCCGAAGGT